>SKCR01039292.1:0-80528 GCA_019454045.1 Zanthoxylum bungeanum | reverse complement strand
TATTTATGTTCCAGGTTAATGAGTCAGTATATTACATAAGTATAAGGTAGTCAATTCATCTTAGAAGAATATTGGGAGGAATCACAACAATAGATATTTTCATATTATTTTCGAAATCTACTTTAGTTTTATTTATTTACTTTAGACTAAATCACCATCCAACCAACAATCAATTTAAATTAGATACTTGTAGAAATTTAGCTTCATTAATTAATATCATAAGTAATAAGTCCTCGAGGGATCGATACATTTATACTACTTGAGTGATATGTGCGCTTGCGTAATGTGTGTAAATCGCGATCAATGAGATCTCAGAGATGGATCTCTCAGCAGTTGTAACAGAAGCCAGCTTGGTTGGAAATTCGAGAGAATGATGGGTAGACACATATGCTACTCGTCATATTTATGCTGACATCAAAGTGTTTCCTCCTCTTATCAGAAGGCCGCTGGTGGCGATCATTTGACATTGGGAAACTCTTCTACCTCTAGAGTGGTTGGACAAGGCACAATGGTTCTGAAGATGACATCTGAGAAAGAGCTTACATTAAAGAATGTTTTACATGTTCCTGATATTCGAAAAAACTTGGTTTCGGGTTCATTCTTTAGCAAGTTTAAACTTGTATTTGTTTCTAACAAGTTTGTACTAACAAAAAATGATGTCTATGTAGAAAAATGATACCTCACTTAGGTCCTTTTCAAGTTCAATGTAATGGCTGTCAATCGACACAGTAGTAATAATAAAGCTACATCTTCTGTTTATATTATTGAGTCACAAAATGTATGCATGAGAGGTTAGGGCATGATAATTATGATACAATGCGTAAATTAATTAACATGTACCTCATACCTAAATTTACAATTGATAATCAACATAATTGGAAGCATGTTGATGAACATTAAAAAATACACATTTAATAAAAGAGAAACTAATCATTTTACACTTATAATTTCATTAATCTCCTTAATTTTGCACACTTGTGAAATAATAATTAAATCTATGTTTTTATATATTTTTATTGTGATTTTTATTTATTATGTAGGTGAAATAATACTTTGGATGCATAACTAGAAAAATGGACGTGACATTTGGATTTTTGAGGCCAGTGACTTAAAAGGGCGTTTTAACAGTGTACAATTTTCAGAAATTCCAATTTTGCGCAATCTTTGTATTTTGCTAATAAAATTTTACTCTGATATCAGATTGAGGTGATTCTAGTTTCAGATGAATTAAGACTCAAATATCTACAACTTTGATATTTATAAAATTTTCTAGTTCTCAAGTTTTCAAGACTGAAATTGATGAAAAATTCCAAAGTGTGTTATATGTAATTTTAATTATTAAAAAAACACAAAAAAACAAAAATAAAAAATAAAGAAAATTAAATAAAATTTGTGTCCACCTTTCCCCTGAAAAGGTGGAGAATTTTTCAAAGCATGCAAGGACAAAATGAAAGAAAAAAAAATGTGAGAGAGATTTCTTGCATTTGAAAGCAAGAGAAGGCCGAGAACATCTATAAATAGAGGTGCTCAGCACCTCAGTTTTTCAGCTCGAGAGATTCCATAGTTTTCTTTGAAAATTTATGGAGTTCTAGCTCTTATATGTTTTATTTTTTTAAAAAGTTTTCTTGTAATTTTTCTTCCTTTCAGTAATAAAATTATGTGTGTTTTTATTCAAATCATGAGTAGTTAGTTCGCCTGTTAGGGTAAGGGTGAAGCTTTTAATATGAAAATATAGATTAATCTCACTTATATTATAATATGTAAATTATAATTTAATGATTAGTATTTAATTTAAATCTGAATTAATTACTGACAAACTTTGTTATTGCCTATATGGCTGGTTTTATTTTATTTGGTACACTTGTTATAGATAAATGTAATCACTGCCTTTATGGCTGGTTTTATATGTCTTGGCATGATTAATCCTAAAATAAATTAATTGGTAATAATGACAATTTATATATTATCAAAAATTAGATTTCTAAATTTGAAATATTAAAAGTGGATCCCCTAACTCCCAATATTTTATTTTATTATTGCAGTGTAATTTAAAAATTTCCAATCACTTCAAACAACTCAATATTTTTATTTTTACTCAAATTATTATTTTATGTTACTAAATTTATTCCCTGCGGATCGACCCCGAACTTACCTAGTTATTTTATTACTTCGATACTCTTATATTTAAGAGTCAAGAGCCACTTTGTGAGTGTGTCACGTGTGTTGAAGCTAAAATGAATAGAGCATCATTTCATTTCATAGAACGAAGTTCTGAACCCTTGAAACTTATACACACCGATGTGTGTGATATGAATGTTGTGCAAATAAGAGGCGGTAAAAAGTACTTTGTCACTTTTATCGATGATAGTATAGGATTATGTTATATGTATTTGTTGAGGAGCGAATATGAAGCTATTGAGAGCTTTATACACTATAAGAATGAAGTTGAAAATCAACTTGGCAATAAAATCAAAAGAATCAAGAGTGATATGGGAGGTGAATATGTGTCACCAATAGGTGAATACTGTTCAAATCATGGAATTATTCAAGAAACTAATGCTTCTTATTTGCCTCAACAAAACGGGATTGTGGAACGCAAAAACCAAACGTTGAAGGAAATAATGAATGTCATGTTGACAAGCTCTGGTTTACCCCAGAACTTGTGTGGGGAAGCCTTGCATTCCTCCAACTACGTTCTGAACAAGATACCTCACAAAAGATTAGACAAGACACCATATGAATTGTAGAAATATCATGTATCTTCCTACAAATATCTAAAAGTGTGGGGGTGTTTCTCCAAAGTGATTGTTCCTAAACCTAAAAAGTTTAAAATAGGACCAAAGACTGTTGATTGTATATTCATTAGATATGCTCACAACAGTAGTGCGTATCGATTCTTGGTACATAAGTCTGAAATTCCCGACATCAATCCAAATATGATAATTGAGTCAAGGAATGCGATATTTTTTTAATAGACATTTCATTGTAAAGAAAAATAAAGAATGGAGTCTCTTAAAAGAACCATTGATACAGCAACAAATAGTGATCAAGTTAATCAAGAATCAGATCAACATGAAATTATTGAGGAAAATGAACTTAAACGTAGCAAAAGAGCAATAACGTCTAAGTCATTTGGACTTGATTTTTTGACATGTCTGTTAGAAAATGAGCCTCAAAGCTATAAAGAAGCAATGTCTTCTTCGGAGACAACTTTGTGGAAAGAGACTACCAATAGTGAGATTGATTCTATCCTTCAAAACCATACTTGGGAGTTGGTTGATCTTCCTTCAGGTTGTAAGCCATTGGGCTACAAATGGATTTTCAAACGGAAGATGAAGCCGGATGGATCAATAGATAAGTACAAGACAAGAATTGTTATAAAAGGTTATAGACAAAAAGAATGTCTTGATTACTTTGATACATATTCAACAATCACATGTATCACTTCAATATGGATGGTTATAGTCATAGCAGCTATATTTGGTCTTGAAATACATCAAATGGATGTAAAGACGACATTCGTAAATGGTGAATTAGATGAAGAGATTTACATAAAATCCTTATACGGATTGAAACAAGCACTTAAACAATGACATGAAAAATTTGACAAAAGATGTTGTCAAGTGGGTTCACAATCAATGAGTGTGAAAAGTGTGTATACACTAAATCAACTCAAAAAGGGTATGTCATTGTGTGTCTTTACGTAGACGATATGCTGATAATTGGTAGTAAACATGAGATGATACAGTCTACCAAGAAAATATTGACCAGCAAATTTGATATGAAAGATTTAGGAGTAGCTCATATGATATTGGGAATTAATATTTCCAAAACATCATAGGGATACATTTTATCTCAGGCTCATTATGTTGAGAAAATACTTAAGAGATATAATAAATGAGACCTAAACGTGGCTTGAACTCTTGTGGACCTAAATCTTCACTTATCAAAGAATACTGGCTCAAGCGTATCGCAATGAGAGTATTTAAGAATCATCGGAAGTCTGATATATTTCACAAATTGCACACGACCAGATATCGCTCAAGTTGTAAACAAGCTTAGCAGATATAAAAGTAATCTTGGACATAACCACTGGAAAGCCATAGTAAGAGTTTTGAAGTATCTGAGAGAAGCTTCAATATATGGTCTGCATTATACAAGATATCTTACTGTTCTAGAGGGATATAGCGATGCTAACTGGATATCTGATACAATGGATTCCAAATCCACGAGTGGATTTATTTTCACACTTGGTGGTGTAGCCGTGTCTTGGAAATCCGAGGCAAACACGTATTGCCTGGTCTACTATGGAATCTGAGTTCATAACATTAGACAAAACAACAGAAGAAGCGGAGTTGCTTCGAAATTTCCATATGATATTCCAAATTGGCTAAAATCAGTGCCAACTATAAACATACATTGTGATAGTCAATCGGCTATTGGGAGAGCCCAAAATACAATGTATAATGGTAAGTCTCGACACATACATTGCATACACAATACTATATGACAACTGCTCTCAAGCGGCATAATTCCAATATATTATGTCAATTCGAAGGAAAACCTAACGGATCTACTTACTAAAGGTTTACCTAGAGAGCAAATTGAGAAGTTATCGAGAGGAATGAGCTTGAAGCCTATAAATTAAGAATTGTCACTGTGGAAACCCAACCTAGCAGACTGGAGATCCCAAGATCTAGATTCAAAAGGGACAACTGAAACTTTGTGCAATTCAAAACAAACACTATAGAGTTCTATACTATTTCCCATTCCTATAATGACGCAGAGTGCTGTCTGTCACGGTTAGGATAAGCTAAAGCTTTTAATGATCACTAGATTATGAGAAGAGTCCTAATGAGGGTAAAAACAAATTACCCTTCATAGTAGATCACATATTTCAAGTAAGAAGTGAGTCGCTTCCATGGGAATTTTGAAGGCTGGATTCCCTAAAGTACTTGATGAATCCAGGACCGATTTTCATGGTCAAATTGAACACAATCGTAAAACAGGAAATGGTCGAAGTAAAGCTGTGTAATGGCTATTGTCTTGGTTTACACCAACAACGGAACAATTCAAGACTATGGGTCACTAGTTTGCCAAGTAAATCTGATTGTCATTTACAAGGAAATGTTCAAAGCAAAAAACCACATATTCCGATGCAGTTTTATTTCACGGAAACTCTCTTAAGTGTCTGCATTAATATTAGAGAATTGTGGGGGATTGCTAGAAATTCTCTAATATATATAGTAAAAGTGTAGGAGAGACATATCCTTTAAAAAATGCCTTATGGGAAAGGCATAAAGATGAAGAGATATATCCTCTAAAGTGAAAGTATGTGTATTTATGATTCAAAGGGCATAAGGAAGAGTTATAACCTTTAGGAGGGTTACACCCTAAACAAAAAGATGCCCATAAATTCACAATTCAATGCCTATAAAAAATGGGACATTTGGCTTCACTTTATTCATTAATTCTTTTCACACAAGTCCTAAAATATTCATTCATTCTAAAGAGTCTGGAGTGTTGAAAGAGTTTTCACTATTTTTTCTTAAGTTCAAGTTCATGGAGAAAGGAGTGCCCCTTCTGCAAGAAGCATCCAAGTAATCTTGGGAGAGCGTTAGTCACAAGACATCCGTAAAGCACCGAGGCAGGGCTAATAAGTTTTTAAGGACAGAGGTAACTCGACTTGGATCAAGTTTTTGATCATCCCAAATTTTTTCCAGGTTTTTCTAAGTTTCATGGTTTATGTGTGAACAAAGATTGGGGCGACGCTGTCCGGGCTCGCGGCCCGATCGGGAGTACGGAGTAGCCCGCGGGGGACTAAACCGGAGAATAAAGGAGTCACCACCCAGTGTGAATTGGGAAATGATTTAAGGCCGCACTCACCCCTCATAAGGGAAGACCTCAAACCGTTGGGTTCAGAATAGTCCCTTACTTATGCCAATTAAATGAAAGGATTTATGCAATAGTATAACCAAGTCTTATGAAACACATGCAAGATAATTTAATCAACACACAAGTTTGCACACCCATAAACGTAAATAAAAATGAAGGCAAATGCATAATTCCATAAACGTATTAAACAATAGAGCGCAATAATGTAATTAACAATAACTGTAAAAGCATTAATAATAAAAGCGGATAACTAAGTACGTAATGTAAAAGAAATAACTAAAGAGGCAAGCATGCATGGAAGTAAACGTGAATTGATGTGGCAGAATGAATATAGATAACTAATAGGATGAATACGAAGTGGTAAATAACAAACAAAAAGGTGAATAACAAAATTAGAAGAAAAATGGTGCGACCAAGAGCTTTGGCCAACGTCCATATGAGATCTTGTATCCCCGGCGCGGCAAAACATCGTGATAAAGGTAGCCTTTAGGCATTTCCCTCGAATAGAGGACCTTTAATCCACATGATTAGCCCATGCGCATCAAGTAACAATGCATGAATAAACAAATTAATAATACACAGAAATAAATGACGGAATAATAAAAGAGATGCGACCAAGACCGACATCTATATGGGACTTCGTATGCCCGACTGAACGTATTCCACATTTAATCAAACATACTTCGTTCGGCGTGACAAAACATAGTGGTAAGAGTAGCCTTTAGGCATTTCCCTCGAATGGAGGACTTTTACCCCCACATGATTAGCCCATGCGCAACAAGATTAACAATGCATAAACAAACAAATTGACGACATACGGAAAGTAAATAAAAAATAATAAAAGAGAAGCGACCAAAGCCGACATCTATATGGGACTTCGTATGCCCGACTGAACGTATTCCACATTCAATCAAACATACTTCGTCCGGCACGGCAAAACATCGGGGTAAAGGTAGTTTTTAGGCATTTCCCTCAAATTGAGGACCTTTAACTCAACGTGATTAGCCCATGCGCACTAGATAGCAATGCGTAAATAAATAAAGCAATAAGAATCGAAAAGTAAATAACATAAAAATAAAAGAGATGCGACCAAGGCCGACATCTATATGGGACTTCGTATGCCCGACTGAACGTATTCCACATTCAATCAAACATATTTCGTCCGGCGAATAAATGACCTTTACCCCCACATGATTAGCCCATGCGCATCAAGATTAACAATGCATAAACAAAGAAACAATACATGGAAAATAAAAGCGGAACAATAAACACAAAATTAAATACAAAAATGTAACACGTGCTTGAAAGTTTATCAATCGATACGTGAAGTTGTATCCCAAGTGCAGACCGCATTACCGTCCATTCGGATTCGGCTACATAATTTATGTCTGGGTTTCCATCTGATATACTGCAAGAGATGGCACGCAACCATTAACCCAATATAAATAAAAAATTAGACATGGACATAATTATGTATGCAAACGAATGAAAAAAAAAACTGAAAAGATAAATAAATAACAAAGGGTGCCCTTAGGTATTTCCTTTTTAAGTTGCTTCTCGGAAGTGTGTTACACCATCGCCGGAAGGGTTAATGCTCCATAACTTTTCTGGTTTTCTGATTCAGTATTTTCCTTCGCTGTTTCGCTGTTTTGAGCCGCCGGTTTCTCTGGTTTTGCTACAATTTTTCAAGATGTTTTTGGGATGGTTTTTGGGACTGTCTTGGGGGCTGTAGGGGGCACTTTGTGGTCTATGTTGGTTGTTTTGTGATAGTGGCTTTGAGTTGTGGTGATCTGAGGAAGTCGGCAATGAGTGCATACAATCTCTTTTGAAGGGTTCCATTTATTTGAAAAATTGAGAATTTTCCAAGCAGTTCTCTTATTGATTTGGAATAAGAAGGGACAAAAGCGTTGCCATGGTTTTGCAAAACCACTTTGTTCACGTCGGGATCTGTAGACACGATGATGGGTGTTCCCAAGATGTGTGTTTTGAACACTTTTCCATACAGAGATTTGTGTTTGTCCATGAAGCTAACATGGCGAGAAGTGTAACCAGAGGCAATGAAATCAAGGGTTTCTCCAATGAAAGGCCAACCCAAATTCCCTTTTGGAATTCCAGTGCTCTTCTTATTCTTCATTCCCGGCCTCTTCTTCCTACACAAAAACCATCCAATAAATATAATACCCATCAAAATCCAAATCCATCCCATTCTGATCATCATCATCGTAGCTTTTGATAGCACCCAGTAAATCTGCAACTTTTTTCAGCTTTTTATTCGGCCCATGTAGCTTTATTATTTTGAGGAAAGATGGAGAGAGTCGATGGAAAGAAAGAAGGGATAGAGAGAGATCAGAAGGCTGTTAGGGTTTCTGGTTTTTGTGAGGTGCCGAGAATGAAGGGAGAGTGAGGGGTCTGAAGTGTGTCTTGGGAGTTTGTTTTTTTTGTTTTTTTGTTTTGTGCGTTGTATCTTCCATGACATAGGAAGAGCCGAGAGAGGGTTGGGAGACAAAAAGGTTGAAAGAGAGAATGGCTTAGGGTTTTGTGTGTTACGTGAATGATGAGTCTCCCTAGGGTTTTAGTTTTTCTTGTTTGTGTTGCCGTGAGTTTTGTGTGAAGAGAAGAAGGCGTGAAGGCTGTGTGAGTGGTGTTTAGTCGAGAGAGGAGAGGATTCTAGTTATTCTTTTTTTGTGAGGAAGAAGAGAGATCAGCCGAATGAGAGAGAAAGAAGGCGTGAAGTGTCTAGTCCTAGGGTGTTGGTTTCTATTAAGGTCCCAAGATATATAATAAGCATGAAATATGTGCGAATATAAATCGAAGAAGTTGCGGAATACTAACATCGATCGGTTGAGCGACGCGGCAAGCAACGAAAATAAATTTTCTACCTCTTCACTGTCACGGCAGTAGCAGTCCAAGCTCACTGTTTTCGCCATTTTGGATCAACTTCGTCAAGCTCCAAGCTTCGTCGAACGATTCCCGGCTCATGGGTGGACTTCCCTATCACCTTCGCATGTCTCGTAAGTGTGTTAGCACTTGTGATTTTGCCACAAAATCCCACTCTTGCTTCCCTCACTGCTCACGGTTTCACAACCAGAAAAACAGAAAAATTGCCCATTGGGCGTGAAGAGTAGAGAGAAAGAGAGAAGAGAGAGTTGTGATGTTGGTTCCAAATTTGTGTATTAAATACACATATTTGAATTTCAAATTCATTTCATGTGAATTTGGCTTTCAAAAGTCAAACAATTAAAATCTCCAACCACTTCCATCACTCAATCCATCAAGTTGTCAAGTCACATCACTCAAAGTGACTAATGATTTGATGCTTGATGCGACTAGCGATTTGACGCTTGATCTGACTTGCGTGCCGCACTCGAATTCGAAATGCGAATGCTCTCAGAAATAATCTCGGGCTCGGGTTCTCTAATTCCAAATTAACGAATTTTCCGTTGCGTCGTAATTAAATGATTACGTCTAGCAAAATCACTATTCACATCGCTAACGAATTAATTCCAAATTAATTCGTTCGCCCGAATTAAAATCTAATTTTAATTCCGCGTCGAAATCCAATTTCATTTAATATATCAAATATATTAATTAATCGATTAATTCCAAATTAATCGTATCTCTCTTTAATTGATATTATATCCTAGATAAAATATCTTCGCTATTAATCACAGATTAATTTTCTCTCTCTTCTAATTAATCCCAGATTAATTTAGAGTGCGAGTTATACCTCATCGGTGAATCTTTGGGAAGCGACCCATGAGATCCCCGATATGTTGGCAGTAAATCGGTCGTCGGACTATCCGAACACGTAAGTATCTCGTACTACGTTTATACCGATTTACAAGACAAGGTTGGCCTCTAGCAAAGCGCCATGCCTACCCAATTCTCCAGAAATATCCTTACATGAATAAAGGATCTGTATCAGGTGTAGTATACGTAGTATTGCGTATTTCTATCCAATATCGGATGATCACGTGCTAGACCTGGGGCTGGAATTGTGTCTGCCCCGTACGAATCATATGTCGGATGTCTGGTGACTAGTCTCTATAATCGGATAAACCTGACCTTGTCATTTTATCCCGATAGCTGCAGCATTTAAGAGAACCAGTCCCGTATCATACGTGACCATCATCTCCATATGACTGGAGTGACACTTCCGTCTTGACATCACACCCAACACACTACGATTCTCAATATACCCAGCATTGGCGTACACAGAACCTGTTAAAGCACTGGACGACCGCAACCAAAGTATATTGATTGTCACAAGTATTAGCGGTGTAAGTCTCAGGTTAAGACCAAATACACCTACCCTGATTTCGGACTTCCATAGACACATAGTCATACTACTAATGGAATTCCGAGCGGGTCTATCCAGAGCAAAGCTATTTCCCGTACCATCGGTGAAACACAACCTCCTATTACACTTGCATTAGTATCCTATACCCAATATATGAGAACTATGTCGTTGTGCCCTCACAACGCGCACAAGTGTAATACTAGTCTCTTACGCATTATCGATGTCCAATCTCGATAATACTCTGACTAGGGATATTTAATGATTTATCCTACGTGGACTGATATTGTCTCATATCATTCTCCGTCCAGGAACAAATCACAATGACCTCTCATCATTTATACATCTAGGTGATCTAATCACAAATGATAAGAGTGCAATCTCCTTTATCACATAGTTAATTTGTACAACAACACCATGATCTGTACAAATAGTGACGTTATGGGTCATAATTGTCCAACAATCTCCCACTTGGCCTATAACCAGTCACTCGAGTGTCTTACACCCGAACTATATACGGTTGGCTCAAACTGCTGAGAAATGCTTTCGTCAGCGGACTTGCAGTAGTGATCCCAGTCACTTCAAGTTCTCATTCTCTATAGACTAAGACAGCATCCTTAGATCTCTAAGATACTAACGGATGTTCTTAACATCAATCCAGTGACTATCACTCGGATTGCCCTGTTTGTGAATTCATATGCTCAAAGCGTATGAGACACCATGTCACGTACATTTTTAAATGTACGAGTTCTCGGAGAGTTTCATGAAAGCCAAGCTTTCACCGATTATATTATGGGAATATCATTTCCAAGAAATGACATATTATCATTATTTATAGGACAACCACTATCAGTGCGCTCCCACTAACCCTCTTATATACACAAAAATCATTTCATTTTGAATTAAATCATAAACTATTATGATTGCATCAAAACAATAATTCCAATAACCTAATGCTTGCATCAATCCAAACATGGATCGAATAACCCGAAAACCTTGTTGCTAGTTTTGGTACGACAAAACCGACGGGATGTTATAAACATCCTCCAAAAGGTTTCCTTTTCAGAAAAAGCGATTTCCCCGTAATCTGTCATATTTCATAATGAAACATGCAGCATTAGCAAGCATTATCCAAATGGATTTACCGTGGCAACAGGTAAAAGGTTGAATCGTAATCAACACAATGTTGATAACGATACTTTTCCGCTAAAAGCCTAGCTATATATGTTGGTATGTTGCCATCCATGTACGTCTTCCTTGAATACTTATAAGTACCAATAGGCACAATGCCTTGCGATACATCAACTAGTATCCAAACATAGTTGATATACATGGAATCCATTTCGGATGATATGGCACTTTGCCATAATCTGGGAGTCGATACCTTGTATCACTTCCTCATATGTAGTCAATTGGTATACCTCAATAAGATTGACATCTTTATGAGGTGAGATCAGAAACCCATACCCCAGGTTGTTTTCTGACTCTATCCGACTTACGCGGTTCTTGTGTATTTGAAGATTAATGGTGTAGTTCCATCCTTGATGAACTATTTATGTTCCATTAAGGAATCGGTGCCTGGAATAGTACTACTTCGATTTTCATCGAGTTTTACTATCCTCCCACTTACCACTGCATATCGGTATTTGTAACGACCGGTAGATATTACTTCTACATATGATGATATTTTGCGTACAGGACAAAGGAATGTAAAATCAATCAGGATGGGATTCAAATACAATTATGAAAAGACTTTGGGAACGATCGGTAAATTTCTCGAGGTCCCGAGAAGAAACTGTACTGTATGCCCTTTTGTACTATATATGGTATTTTAGGCATAACTTTTTCATAAAAACTCGTAATTTTATGAATTTTAATGTCGGAAAGCTTAGACCGAGACCTACAACTTCCGCGTAAAATAGTTTTCCAAATTCGGAACAAAACTGAGTCAAAAACGTAAGTCAAAATCTGGGTGAATAGTAAATTCGGACCCAAATGATAAAAACTAAAACTCCAATTTCTTCATTTCTCTAGATAATTCTACATTTTTCTTTGTATCAATTAAGTCCCACTATATAAAGGGACTACTATTCACTAATACAAAAGAAATGAGAAGAAAAATAGAAAGAAAAAGAGGCAAAACCGTGAGAAAGAAAGAGAGGGAAGAAGAAGAGGAGGAAGAAGAAGAGGAGGAAGAAGAAGAAGAAGAAGAAGAAGAAGAAGAAAGGAAGAAGAAAAGGAAAGAGTAGAGAAGCTTGGCATCCATGGAAGACTTGGAGACTAAAGGAAAATCAAAAAAATGGAATAAAGTAGACTCACAGAGGAGTATTCTATAAAAAATTCAGCTCCAGAAATGATCCCCTCTATTTATGTCGAATTTTCAAAGTCAGGTCACTGTCAGTGACTTTTCTATTTTTGATATAGGCGTTGTAGATGCGTAAAATGATTTGCGTAATCACGAAACGAACCTCGTAAAAATTCTATAGGGTGCTATAACGTGTTAGAAACTCAGCGAGGGCGATAATTCATGCATTGCACGTTTATTCTTATCTATGGGAATATTCTCGTTGGTAGTAGCTAACGAATTTATTCTTATTTATATATATATATATCGACCTCAAGATTCTCAGCGACCTTTCCCCCATGAAGGGACTCATCTCAGCCGTATTCTGTGAGTGGACACTCTTTCTTTAAACTGATTTTAATTATTGATTTACTTGTTCTTTATAAATCCAGACTTACTTTTCCAGTACGTAGGGCGTTAGCCTTTATTTATTTACAGTCATTTTTCAGATGATAGTGATTTATAAAGAAATGTTTTTAAACTTGAGATTTGTATTTTCGGGGCATGAGGTAAAACCTCACCCAAGTATGTAACTTCAGATACAGTTGGAATTGACAGATATAGATAGCATGTGCACATGTTAAGGACTGAGGGGACGCTCTCAGATCCTCCAGATGGGCTAGGGGGACGACGATACGTAACGCCCCTAGACCCCAGTTTGAGCTTGGGTGGTAGCATAGATCCGCACCCCCAGCTCCAATTTATGGCTTGGGGGACGGCGATACGTAACGCCCCAAAACCACCAGTTTCTAAGACAATAGTGGCATGCTTTGGGGGACGGCGATACGTAACGCCCTCATACGTCCAGATTTTCAGACAGAGATATACGGATTTTAGAAATGTTTTCAGATTTCAGATTTCAGGCAGTTTTCAGAGCTTTAGTACTCAGATTTCGAAATCCAGATTTTAGCAAATAAATTTCAGAAATCAGATTTTAGAGACAGATTTCAGAAACTGAACTTTCAAAAGAAGTTTTCAGAAAGATATAGCTTTCAGAACAAATTTTCATACAAAGAAGTTTATATTAAAAATTGTGGTTTTGGAAATCAAGTTTTCCTTTCAATTTTCAAGTTTTAGTCCACTCACTTAGATCGTATGACGATCTAACCCCCCTCCAGTTTCATCTGTTTTGTAGGGATTCCAGGAGGACAATCTCGTTAGGACGGATACTGATGCAGTCACCAGGGATGGAGTCCACCAGCATCGAGTCATAAATCATAAGAGTCCAGTTCAAAGTTAAAGTATTTGTATGCATTTGAGTTGTGTTGGTCATTAAAAGAGTCTATTCAAGTGTTGTAAGAAGAAATGTTTTTGAGTATGCATTTGTAAGAAATAAAAATACTTTATATTGTTTGAGTTATGGTCTATATGTGTGACATTGCATTAGAATGGTTTTAAATACAGTCAGAAAGTCAAAGGCTTATGGGGTTAGTACAGCTATCCTCTGCCGGTAACATCTCCCAGATCAGGGATGTTACAAAGATGGTATCAGAGCCTGGTCTAAGGAGTCAGTGATTGCAGTGGGCAGAGTGTTGGGGTCTTATATACGTTGTATGTCCAGGATACCCGTATATGAGGCACTACCTCTCCAGTTCAATCCTCGAGTACGTCCTCAAAGCTTCTCCGACAGGTTAGTAAATATTTCCCATTCCCAGCTATTCGAATTTCCTCTTTCCTTATTTTAGTAAAGGATTATTCTTAGTAATCTTAGACCACTTTTCGAAGTTCCGAATAAGCTAGGAACCCAGATTAATAAGTCCAAAAGAAATGTGAGAAAAGAGCAAGAGAAAGAAAAGAGGAGACTAGAAGAAAAGATACCTAGAAGTTGAACCATTTAAAGACAGAGATGTAAAGAGATAGAAAGAAATAGAAAAGCTTAAAAATATTTACCTAAAGGCGTAGAAAGAGAAAAATGAAGTTAAAAGAGAAGTAAGATAAGATAAGAAAAATAGAACCAGAACAGTAAGCAAGATACCAAAACCCATAGCAGTGATAGAGAGAAATGAAGACCCCAACAAGTATTAGGGTTGCCTTGTAAGATTAAGATTCCTTTCCTATTTAAGAAATCTTTCCAAGTAATCCAATAGTCTTCGAGATCCTCTCATAGAAAATAAACTTCCCGAATAATGGAGAATAACTAGAGAGACAATGGAAGTAAGAAATTTAGGATAGTTTGGAGAGCCCCAATGGATCTAACTCCGGTTTTGATTCCCATGTAAGTAGTAGAAACGGTTAGTTACTTTATTTCCAGTAAATTTGATGAAGACAAAACCCAGGAATTTGGAAGATAGATCAGTCTAAAGTCAAGTAGAAATTCATGAGAATATATAAGGATGAACCCGTGAGGGCAAGAGAACTAGCAAGTAACAAAGTATTAGTGTAAGAAGTAAAATAGAGTGTCATAGTAGAAACTTATAGCATGGATAGAGATGAGGATTTGGGAAGTAGGAGTATCATACGGAAATAAGGTAGAGATAAGGAAATAGAAAAGATAAGAGGTGAAGGAATCTATGGAAGTATGAATTAGAGACATTAAGTTAGGTAATAAAGGATTATACCAAGATTAGCAGTAAAGATAAACATACTAAGATTAGGATGGGATAGAAGGTGAAAGGATTAAAGAAAAGGTTATTTCATTAAGTAAGAAACACTTCCTACCTAGAAGAATTTCTCTAAGTCGATTAAATATCCTTAAAACCATTTTGTATAGGTAGCGAATCCTATGGTTAACCTAAGATTGTTATAAGAATAGAAGAAGAACGAAAATCAAGGAACTTTTAAATAGACACAAGATGTCAATAGAGAAATGAAGACTTTAGGTACTTCGGAAACTCAATCTGTAGATAGACAAGATGAATCGACGATTAGAATAGTAGATAAGTCCCCACAAGTAAGAGATCCAATAGATAGGACTTCTACCTACCTTGATTTTCACCCCTTCAGGATACCAGTTAAAGAAGCTATCCTGATAGAGTCTATCTCATACATATCCTACATGAGCAATAGACTCCATCAGGACATGAAGTAAAGCACAAGGATAATAAAACTTTTCGGGGTATAAAGAAAAGGATTAGTGATATATGAACAGTTCCAATTGGTAATAAACGACCGTGAGGAAAACCCAACGAGGTTCTATTTAAAAAAATAAAGAGGACTTTGACTGAAACACCCACCTAGGAGAAAAATCAAAGGAGTTTTGATAACATAAAGAAAGAAACGATTAAGATAGTTTACTGATTAAAGAAGTCGGGGTAAGGATTTCTAGATTAGCAAAGGATCACAAGAAAGACAAATATCGTAGAAACCACAAATAAGTTGAGCTAGTAAGAAATTCATAGGAAAACATAAGGATAAGTATGAGAAGAAATCTATAAGATTGAAGGTGTTTAAGGAAGTAATAAGAGTATCAGTATCGATGATAGGACAAAGTGTTTAGATCAAGGTATACAGCAAGAGAAGGTTGAAATTTGAGAAAAACAAATAGAAAAAAAATGACTCGCTAATAGTCTTAACAGTACGGAGTATGGAAGGAAACAGAACATGCACACGGTGTGAAGATTACGAGGAGTAGCAAGGAAGTAATTGAATTAATGATGATTGTATGACCCTAGAACTTAGTGAAAGAAATAGTCTATAAAGGAGAATAATTAAAGATCAAACTAATCACGTGATGGATCGATAACTAGGTAACAAATCTGGAGAGATTTGGACTTGGAATTTGAAAAAGAGGAGGTTTAACACCATGTTGAGAAGAATTCGTGGGATATAGCGAGAGACTTGTAAAAAGAACCCTGTGGTATTAAGAAAAGAAGGATTTTAAGAAGAATGAAGTGTATGAATCAGAGAATAAGGAATCAAGAGACTAAGATTAATGAGGAACCTTCAAGGATTCAGAGAGATTAGAGGAACGTAGTGTTGGATAATATGACCCATAGCGTCACTATTTGTACAGATCACGGTGTTGTTGTACAAATTAACTATGTGACAAAGGAGATTGCACTCTTATCATTTGTGATTAGATCACCTTAGATGTATAAATGATTAGAGGTCCCTATGATTTATTCCTGGACGGAGAATGATATGAGACAGTATCAGTCCACGAAGGATTAATCATTAAATATCCCTAGCCGGAGTATTATCGAGACAGGACATCGATAATGCGGAATAGGCTAGTATTGCACTTGTGCGCGTTGTGAGGGCACAACGGCATAGTTCTCATATATTTAAGTATTGGATACTTATGCAAGTGCGATAGGAGGTTGTGTTTCACCGATGGTACGGGAAACAGCTTCGCTCTGGATAGACCCCTCGGAATCCCATTGGTATTATGACTATGTGTCTATGGGAGTCCGACATCAGGGTAGGTGTATTTGGTCTTAACCTGAGACTTGCACCGCTAATGCTTGCGACAATCAATATACTTTAGTTGAGGTCGTCTAGGACTCTACCGATCGGTGTACGCCAACTGCTGGGTATATTGAGAATCGTAAGTATGGGGTGGTGATGTCAAGACGGAAGTATCACTTCAGTCATAGTGGAGATGATGTCACGCAGGATACGGTATTAGTGCTCTTAAGTGTTGCGCAACCATCGGGATATTATGACTAGGTCATGCATATCCGATTATAGAGACTAGTTACAAGACATCCGACATGTGCTTCGGATGGTGCAGACACTTATCCAGCCCCAGCCCTAGCACGTGACTATCCGATACTGGGCGATATACACAATACTTGGTATACTACGCTTGATACAGATCTTAATATTCTTAGATGGATATGACCGGAGAATTGGGTAGACTTCGTGCTTTGCTAGAAGCCGATCGTGTCTCGTAAATCGGTAGAACGTAGCACTTGGTACGTACGTGATTTGGATACTCCGACGACCGTATTTACTACCGATTATCCGGGGATCTCATGGGTCGCTTCCCAAAGATTCACCGATGACGTATGACTCGCACTTATATTAATCTGGGATTAATATGATGAGAGAGGAAATTAATCTGGGATTAATTACAGAGATATTTTATCTGGGATAAAATATCAATTTAAAGAGAGAGAATGATTAATTTGGAATTAATCGAATAATTAATATATTTGATATATTAATGAAATTGGATTTCGACGCGGAATTAAAATTAGATTTTAATTCGGGCGAGCGAATTATTTAGAATTATTCGTTAGCGATGTGAATAGTGATTTTGCTAGGCGTAATCATTTAATTACGACGCGACGGAAAATTCGTTAATTTGGAATTAGCGAAACCGAGCCCGAGAATATTTACGAGCGCATTCGCATTTCGAATTCGAGCGCGGCTCGTCAAATCAAGCGTCAAATCGCTAGTCGCATCTAGCGTCACATCAAGCGTCAAATCATGTCACTTTGAGTGATGTGACAATTGATTAGATTGATTGATTGAAATGACTTGATGTGAGTGGTTGGAAATCAACTTTTTGAAAGTTGAAAGACATATATTGTTTTATATCTTCCTTGACTTTTTGAAAGACAAAAGAAGTGTATATGCTTTATTATTTGGAGAAAATATATAAGCAAAGAGATACAATATTTCCAACACACTTTTTACTTTCTCTCTCTCACCATTTCTCCTTCCTCTCTCACGCATTTTCTGGTTTCAAAACAGGCAGGAACTGCCGAATTTAACAAAGGAAAATGGAGGGAAGCAAGTGCGTTTTGTGGCAAAACAAGAGTGCTAGCACACTCCGGGATCAATGCGAAGGTGATAGGGAAGTCCACCCATGAGCCGTGATTCAAACGATGAAGCTTGGAGCTTCAAATCTTGAAGACAAGGGGCGAAATTCACTATTCACAGCAGCCCACTGCCTTGCAAAAGTGAGCAGAATTTCAAATTTTGTTGCCCAAATCGTCGCTCAACCGCTCGATGTAAGTATTCCGCACTTCCGTCGTTGTATTCACTTATGATTCATGCTTGAGTTTTGATCTTGGGACCTTTAAAAAACTCCAACACGTAGATTATAGAAAATCATTATGGGAGAATAGTAAGAAGTGTAGGACAAGAATAATTTATAGGTCAGAGATCAAGTAAGGAATGCTCGTAGTAGATTAGTAGAAACGGTTCTTAGAAAAGTAAGTGAGAAAAAGGTGAAGAACTATAATAAGAAAGGAGCCATCATGTAAAATAAGTTCCATAAAGGAGATAGCAAAAGCATTACACCATTATTCAAAGAAAGAGTGTAGTATCATCAAGACACTGAGAGTTTGAGATTAGCTCCCACCCTCACAACCCTCGAATGATACCAATAACAAATAGGACGGAAATGCAACCTTGAGATACTCCAAGAGCAAGTACAAGAGTAGTGATAATAAGAAAAGAAAAGATAGTCCAAGTGATAGATGCTAAGAGGACCCATTAGATAAAGTAACAAGAGAATAAGTAGTAACTAAGTATATGATAAGAATATAAATGAAAGTGTTAAGTATAACCAAGGACATATGAGATCACATATTCTTCAAAGTAAAGAAAGAAGATATAACCTATAGTAGGTGCAGATAGAGAATGAAGCAAAAAATAAATCAACAAGATGGTTGATACCAGTACGGGAAGTAAGATAGTCAAAAGGGTAATAATAAACAAAAGAGAAGATACTTAGTTGCGACCGTATATAAGAAGATAAACAGATATAAAAGAATAGTAGAAAAGATAGAGAATTGAGATCTATAAGATATAGTCCAAGAATAAAATATAGACCAAGTAAGCTCTTAGTAAAAATAAGAAAGGATGACAGGAACGACCAAACCAATACGGGTTGGGATGGTTTGACCGCGGAGATATGGATGGCTTGGTAGGGTTGTATTATAGCACTGGAACGACAAGATAAGTTAATGTAAAGCGGTTTTCGAGAGACGTAAGACAGTAGAATAAAAAGAAAAGGTAAAAAAATGTAATTCGCGGATAATCAGGTAAGACTTTTGGAAGTTGTTAGGTTAGGATAGAATAGTAATCAAAGGAGGGCAAGAATTTAAGACTGTAATAAGTATATAAAGAGAAGATTCAAGTAAGAAAGACAGAATAGACCAAGGAAGTCTATAGTAGTTGATAAAATGAAGTAAAGAATAAGGGATTTCAAAGAAGAGATTAGGAGAGAGGAATTGATGAGATACAACCAAGATAAGAAATAACTTTAAGAATAAGATAGACAAATGGAATGGGGAAATATTAGGTATTAATATTAGATATTAGGATCCTCGGTGGAAACAAAGAAAAAAACTATTAAGAGTTTGCTCATGTTAAGGAATCATGAAGCATAAGTGAAAGTCTATAAAGAAGAGATCTTAGAGACAAAGAGTATAAGGAATAGCGGAACGAATAGAAGGACAATAGTCAAGAAGTATTCAACAAGATTTTTATAAAACGAGCACCTAGGAGGAAGGATTAAGTAGCTAGCAAAGGATAGAGACAAGAATATCAAAGAAACCACGAGTTAGACGCCAAAGAGGATTCGAGGACGAATCATATTTAAGGGGGGGAGAGAGAATTTGTAACGACCGGTAGATATTACTACTACCTATGACGATATTTTACGTACAGGACAAAGGAATGTAAAATAAATCATGATGGGATTCAAATACAATTATGAAAAGACTTTGGGAACGATCGGTAAATTTCTCGAGGTCCCGAGAAGAAACTGTACCGTATGCCATTTTGTACTATATATGGTATTTTGGGCAGAAATTTTTTATACAAACTCGAAATTTTATGAATTTTATATCGTCGGAAAGCTTAGACCGAGACCTACAACTTCCATGCTAAATATTTTTCAAAATTCGGAACAAAACTGAGTCAAAAACGCAAGTCAAATCTGGGTGAATAGTAAATTCGGACCCAATTGATAAAAGCTCCAAATTTCTTCATTTCTCTAGATACTTCTACATTTTTCTTTGTATCAATTAAGTCCCACTATATAAAGGGAACTAATTCACTAATACAAAAGAAATGAGAGAAGAAAAATAGAAAGAAAAAGAGGCAAAACGTGAGAAAGAAAGAGAGGGAAAAAGAGGAAGAGGAAGAAGAAGAAGAAAGGAAGAAGAAAAGGAAAGAGTAGAGAAGCTTGGCAACCATGGAAGACTTGAAGACTAAAGAAAATAAAAAAAATGGAATAAAGTAGACTCACAGAGGAGTATTCTATAAAAAATTCAGCTCCAGAAATGATCCCCTCTATTTATGTCGAATTTTCAAAGTCAGGTCACTGTCAGTGACTTTTCTGTTTTTGATATAGGCGTGTAGACGCGTAAAATAATTTGCGTAATCACGAAACGAACCTCGTAAAAATTCTATAGGGTGCTATAACGTGTTAGAAACTCAGCGAGGGCGATAATTCATGCATTGCACTTTTATTCTTATCTATGGGAATATTCTCGTTGTAATAGCTAACGAATTTATTCTTATTTATATATATATATATATATCGACCTCAAGATTCTCAGCGACCTTTCCCTCGTGAAGGGACTCATCTCAGCCGTATTCTGTGAGTGGACACTCTTTCTTTAAACTGATTTTAATTATTGATTTACTTGTTCTTTATAAATCCAGACTTACTTTTCCAGCACGTAGGGCATTAGCCTTTATTTATTTACAGTCATTTTTCAGATGATAGTGATTTATAAAAGAAATGTTTTTAAACTTGAGATTTGTATTTTCGGGGCATGATGTAAAACCTCACCCCAGTATGTAACTTCAGATACAATTGGAATTGACGGATATAGATAGCATGTTCACATGTTGAGGACTGGGGGGACGCTCTCAGATCCTCCAGATGGGCTAGGGGGACGGCGATACGTAACGCCCCTAGACCCCAGTTTGAGCTTGGGTGGTAGCATAGATCGTACCCCCAACTCCAGTTTGTGGCTTGGGGGACGACGATACATAACGCCCAAGACCACCAATTTCTGAGACAGTAGTGGCATGCTTTGGGGGACGGCGATACGTAACGCCCCAAAGTCATGGATTTGCATTGCTGGCTCCAGTTAGGCGTATGGGGGGACGACGATACGTAACGCCCTCATACGTCCAGATTTTAGACAGAGATACAGATTTTAGAAATATTTTCAGATTTCAGATTTCATGCAGAGTTTCAGAACTTCAGTGCTCAGATTTCGAAATCCATATTTTAACAAATAAATTTCAGAAAATCAGATTTTAGAGACAGATTTCAGAAACTAAACTTTCAAAAGAAGTTTTCAGAAAGATATAGCTTTCAGAAAAAATTTTCATACAAAGAAGTTTTTATTAAACATTGTGGTTTTGGAAATCAAGTTTTCCTTTCAATTTTCAAGTTTTAGTCCACTCACTTAGATCGTATGACGATCTAACCCCCCTCTAGTTTCATCTGTTTTGTTGGGATTCAGGAGGACAATCTCGGGAGGACGGATACTGATGTAGTCACCAGGGATGGAGTCCACCAGCATCGAGTCATAAATCATAAGAGTCCAGTTCAAAGTTAAAGTATTTGTATGCATTTGAGTTGTGTTGGTCAATAAAAGAGTCTATTAAAGTGTTGTAAGAAGAAATGTTTTTGAGTATGCATTTGTAAGAAATAAAAATACTTTACATTGTTTGAGTTATGTTCTATATGTGTGACATTGCATTAGAATGGTTTTAAATATAGTCAGAAAGTCAAAGGCTTATGGGGTTAGTACAGCTATCCACTGCCGGTAACATCTCCTAGATCAGGGATGTTACAGTATTCCTCTTAGGAAAACCGCATGGTGAGCAACAATCTAATTATTCTGTAATGAGATGTATAAGTACTATACTTATGGTATCCATAGGATAACCTACAATTGGCACTTATCAAATTTGGGTTTTAGTTTGGTATCATCCAAACGTATGCCTAGCATACCAAATTATCAGGAGTGAGAAACCCGGTTTCTTTCCCATTCATATCTAATATGAAATCTGTGTTGGTTTCTTATTAGGTCCCAAGATCGTGAAATCAAGCAATGAAACAAGTGAATACACATCAAAGGAGGTGCGGAATATACTCACATTGACCGGATCTTGCGACTCGAAGAACAAGCCACTTCTTCCTCCTTGTTGAAGCTCGGCAGTGAGCTCCCAATGGCAGTGGGCTGCTCGGTTTGGGCTGTGAAACTCCTCCAAGAATTCGGCCATGGGTGGACTCCATGGAAGCTCCAAGCTTCAAGCTCCAAAATGATTCCAAGCTCAAGAGTTCGTTTCCCTATCACATTTGTATAACTCAAGGTGTGTTCTAGCACTTGTCTTCTTACTTGCTTCTTCTCTTGATTTGGTCAAACCATAAAAATGGAGAAGAAAATGGCTCAAGGTGAGAGGGAGAGGGAGAAGGAAAGAGAGGAGGGAAAATATTTTTCCAAGAAAAACGTAAAAGTGAGAGAGAGATGGAAAAGAAAATGTGTATTGGTTTATATATTTTCCAAAATAAATTAAAACAATTTACCAAATTTTTCACTTTTCCATAAAAGCAAAAGTCAAAAGCAAAAAGCAATAATGCTTTTCAACTACTACATCAATCAATCAAATCATTCAATCAAATTGTCACATCACTCAAAGTGACATGTGATTTGACGCTTGATGTGACTTGCTTACTGCACTCGAATTCGAAATGCGAATGCGCTCACAAATAATCCCGGGCTCGGGTTCGCTAATTCCAAATTAACGAATTTTTCGTTGCGACGCAATTAAACGATTACGCCTAGCGAAATCACTATTCACGTCACTAACGAATTAATTATAAATTAATTCGTTCGCCCGAATTAAAATCTAATTTTAATTCCGCGTCGAAATCCAATTTTGCATAATATATCGAATATATTATTTTATCGATTAATTCCAAATTAATCATTCTCTTTTTAATTAATATTTTATCCCAGATAAAATATCTCCGTAATTAATCCTAGATTAATTTTCTCTCTCTTCTTATTAATCCCAGATTAATAAAATGCGAGTCATACATCATTGGTGAATCTTCGGGAGCAAACCATGAGATCCCCGGATATGTTGGCAGTAAATACGGTCATCGGACTATCTGAACACGTAAGTACCTCATACTACGTTTGTACCGATTTACAAGACAAGGTTGGCTTCTAGCAAAGCGCCATGCCTACCCAATTCTCCAGAAATATCCTTATAGGAATATGTGATATATATCAAGCGTAGTATACCGTAGTATTACGTATTTCGATCCAGCATCGGACGATCACGTCCAAGGCCTGGGGCTGGAATTGTGTCTGCCCCGTACGAAGCACATATCGGATGTCTGGTAACTAGTCTCTATAATCGGATATACATGACCTAGTCATAATATCCCGATAGCTCGAGCATTTAAGAGAACGAGTTCCGTATCCTATGTGACTAACATCTCCATATGACTGGAGTGATACTTCCGTCTTAACATCACACCCAACACACTACGATTCTCAATATACCCAGCATTGGCGTACACAGAACCTGTTAAAGCCCTGGACGACCTCAACTAAAGTATAATGATTATCGTAAGTATTAGCGGTGCAAGTCTCAGGTTAAGACCAAATACACCTACCCTGATTGCAGACTCTCATAGACACATAGTCATACTACCAATGGGATTCCGCGGGGGTCAATCCAGAGCGAAGCTGTTCCCGTACCATCGGTAAAACACAACCTTCAATTACACTTGCATGAGTATCTATACCCAAATATATGAGAACTATGCCGTTGTGCCCTCACAAACGCGCACAAGTGTAATACTAGTCTTTTACGTATTTATCGATGTCCAATCTCGATAATACTCTAACTAGGGATATTTAATGATTTATCCTTCGTGGACTGATACTGTCTCATATCATTCTCCGTCCAGGAATAAATCATAGGGACCTCTCATCATTTATATATCTAGGTGATCTAATCACAAATGATAAGAGTGCAATCTCCTTTGTCACATAGTTAATTTGTACAACAACACCATGATTTGTACAAATAGTGATGCTATGCGTCATAATTGTCCAACAATCTCCCACTTGGCCTATATCCAGTCACTCGAGTGCTTAACACCCGAACTATGTACGGTTGGCTCAAACTGCTGCGAAAAGCTTTCGTCAGCGGATTTGTATGAATACCATCTTGATGCGATTTATTCGATCATCAGATCGCCACGATGTATGATCCGAACGAATCAGATGAATGTCGAAGTATGTATCTGGATCGTTGATGAGACCAGTAATTCTTTAGCCTGTGCTGACGCCTAGCTTAGCTGCTAACAGAACTATATCTAATCTAATTAGATTTGTTATTGACCCAGATGGCTTCTATTGCTGCTTCAGCAGCTGCAATTAACTTGCTTTGTTGTTTATTCGATAACAGTATCTTGCTTGGAAGATTTCCAACTCACTGTACCGTTATTCAAATTGTATAGTACCGTTTGCGACTTTTTTTCGTCTTTATCGGTTCTAGGAAACTTGCTACAGTGATCCCAATCACTTCAAGTTCTCCTCCTCTATAGACTAAGACGGCATCCTTAGTTCTCTAAGATACTAACGGATGTTCTTAACATCAATCCAGTGACTATCACTCGGATTGGCCTGTTTGTGAATCCATATGCTCAAATGTACGGTTCCATATGCTCAGATGACGTATTATCATTATTTTATGGGATAGCCACTGTCAGTGCGCTCCCACTAACCTTCTTATATACATAATAATCATTTTCGTTTTGAATTAAATCATTACACCATTATGATTACATCAAAACGATAATTCAAAGAACCTAATGCTTGCTTCAATCCAATCATGGATCGAACAACAAGCATTATCCAAATGGATTTACCGTGGCAACAGGTAAAAGGTTGAATCGTAATCAACACAATGTTGAAAACGATACCTTTCCGTTAAAAGCCCAGTTATACGTTGGTATGTTGCCATCATGTACGTCTTCCTTGAAGACTTATAGTACCAGTAGGCACAAACCTTGTGGTACATCAACTAGTCTCCAAACTGGTTGATATACATGGAATCCATTTCGGATTATATGGTACTTTGCCATAATAGGGAGTGTGATACCTTGTATCACTTCCTCATATGTAGTCAGTTGGTATTCCTCAATAAGATATACATCTTTATGAGGTGAGATCAGAAACTCATACCCCAGGTTATTTTCTAACTCTCTCCGACCTACGCGGTTCTCGTATATTCGAAGATTAATGGTATAGTTTCATCCTTGATGAACTATTTATGTTTCATTGAGATTCGGTGCCCTGAACAATATTACTCCGATTTCATCGAGTTATACTATCCTCCAACTTACCACTGCATATCGGTATTCCTTTCAGGAAAACCGCATGGTGAGCAACAATCTAATTGTTCTCTTGTGAGGTGTATAAGTACAATACTTATGGTATCCCTAGGATAACCTACATTTGGCACTTATCCAATTTGGGTTCTTGTTTGGTATCATCCAAACGTATGCCTAGCATACCCAAATCATCAGGAATGAGAAACCTGGTTTCTTTCCCGTTCATATTTAATATGATATCTATCAAACAGATTTTAATGGAACCTTATTCAAAATAAGTTCTTGCACTGTTTAAAGTTTATCCATTGAAGGAAATGGTAGCTCAGAGCGACTCGTGATTAACCTTATCATGTCTAACAAAATTCGGTTAATCCTGTTCGAACACACCGTCAAACTGACGTGTTCCGGGAGGACTCCTCATTGAAAGAATACTATACTCTTTCAAGTATACGAGAAACTTATTGCTTAAGTATTTTCCATTACGGTCTTATCGTGATGGTTTAATACTTTAGCCGATCTGTTTGTCTATTTCGTGTCGTCGAAACTGAAAGTTTCCGATTTTTGTTTCAAAAGAAACACATAACCATACGTGATGCAACATCCGTAAAGGTCACAAAATATTCATATCCACATCTAGCCTAGCTAAACATGGGCCCACTTACTTCACTATGAACTAGGGCTAACAGATCAGTGGCATTTACACTTCTACCAAGTAAAGGTGTTTTAGGCACATTGCCCAATAAACTAGATTCGTAGACTTTATTTGAATAGAATCAAATTAGTCCTAGTACCCACTCTTCGAAAGTGTGGATATACGATTCTTGTTTAATAGTGTCCCTGAAAACTATGCCACAATTAGTTTCTTAACTGATCAAATCAGTTTGAGCTATTTATTTGTCATGTTATATATTGAGATATTATATATTCAAAATATAAATGCTGTTATTCACATCTAATGTGTTTTATCTCAATATCATCTTTATATAATAAAACACTTTAGTGTTCTAGAATATAAGGTGTTAGGTTTATTCTAGGTCCCAAGATCAAACAAGCGATGAAAATCATGTGTGAACACATCAACGGAGGTAGCGGAATACTCACATCGATCGGTTGAGTCGAATTTGAAGACGAATGAAGCCCAAAATCCCCACTGTTTTTGGCGCCCACTGCAGCAGTCCACTGTCTTCAATTTTCTGTTTTTGAGCTGCGAAACGGTGCTCCAAGCTTCGTCGAACGGATCCCGGCTCATGGGTGAACCTCCCTACCACCTTCGCAAGTGTCGTAAGTGTGCTAGCACTTGGATTTTCACCATGAAAATCCACTCTTGCTTCCCATTGCTCACGCCAATTGGCTTCCAAAACCAGTGAAGAAATCAGTTTGGGCGTGACTTGAAGAGAGAAATGAGAGAGAAGAAATTGTGTATTAGTTGTATTGAAAGTGTAAAAAATTTACCTTATATATTTTCTAAAAATATATTAAAGGTAATACCAATTTTGGCTTTCAAAAGTCAATAAACAAACTTTCCAACAACTACACTATTGCAACAACTTCTATCAATCAAAGTGACAAGTTGCTTTGTCAATCAATCAATCAATCACATCACTCAAAGTGACATTTGATTTGACGCTTGATGTGACGAATGATTGACGCTTGATGTGACTTGCGTTGCCGCACTCGAATTCGAAATACGAATGCGCTCGCAATCACACTCGGGCTCGGGTTCGCTAATTCCAAATTAACGAACTTTCCGTTGCGTCGTAATTAAATGATTACGCCTAGCGAATTCACTATTCACGTCGCTAACGAATTAATTCTAAATTAATTCGTTCGCCCGAATTAAAATCTAATTTTAATTCTGCGTCGAAATCTAATTTCGTTTATATATCAATATATTAATTCATCGATTAATTCCAAATTAATCGTTATCTCTCTCTAGACGATATTTTATCCTAGATAAAATATCTCCGTAATTAATCCTAGATTAATTTTCTCTCTCTTCTATATAATCCCAGATTATTTAAGAGTGCGAGTTATGCGTCATCGGTGGATTATCGGGAAGCGACCCATGAGATCCCGGATAAGTTGGCAGTAATAACGGTCGTCGGAGTATCCGAATCACGTACGTACCAAGTACTACGTTCTACCGATTTACGAGACAAGGTCGACTCCTAGCATAGCACCAAGTCTACCCAATTCTCCGGACATATCCATCTAAGAATATTAAGATCTGTATCAAGCGTAGTATACCAAGTATTTCGTATGTCGGTCCAGTATCGGATAGTCACGTGCTAGGGCTGGGGCTGGATAAGTGTCTGCCCCGTCCGAAGCACATGTCGGATGTCTGGTAACTAGTCTCTATAATCGGATATTCATGACCTGGTCATAATATCAAGATTGGATGCGCATCACTCAAGAGCACTAATACCATATCCTGCTGCGTGACATCATCTCCACTATGACTGGAGTGATACTTCCGTCTTGACATCACACCCCATACTCTACGATTCTCAATATACCCAGTATTGGCGTACACAGAACCGGTTAGAGTCCTAGACGACCTCAACCAAAGTATATTGATTGTCGTAGGATTAGCGGTGCAAGTCTCAGGTTAAGACCAAATACACCTACTCTGATGTCGGACTCCCATAGACACATAGTCATAATACCAATGGGATTCCGAGGGGGTCTATCCAGAGTGAAGCTGTTTCCCGTACCATCGGTGAAACACGACCTCCTATCGCACTTGCATAAGTATCCGATACTTATATATATGAGAACTATGTCGTTGTGCCCTCACACGCACACAAGTGCAATACTAGCCTATTCCGCATTATCGACGTCCAGTCTCGATAATACTCCGGCTAGGGATATTTAATGATTAAACCTTCGGGGACTGATACTGTCTCATATCATTCTCAGTCCAGGAACTAATCATAGGGACCTCTCTTCATTTATATATCTATGGTGATCTAATCACAAATGATGAGAGTGCAATTTCCTTGTCACATAGTTAATTTGCTATGGGTCATTTTGTCCAACAATCTCCCGAACTATTTTGGTCAAATTGCTAAGGAAAGGTTTTCGTCAGCGGATTTGCTTGATTATCGTCTGACGCGATTTACACGATCATCACATCGCCACGATGTATGATCCGAACGAATCAGATGAATATAAAAGTATATATATGGATCGTTGATGAGACTTTTAATTCCTTAGTCTGTGCTGACGCCTAGCTCAGCCGCTAAAAGAACTATATCTAATCTAATTAGATTTATTTTCGACCCAAATGACTTCTATTGCTGCCTCAGCTGCAGCAATAATCCGCATTTGTTGTTTATTCGGCAACAATTATCTTGCTCGGAAGATTTCCTGCTCACTGTCCCGTTATTCAAACTTTATAGTACCCCAGTATTTAATAGTTTGGAAACTTGCAGCAGTGATCCCAGTCACTTCAAGTTCTCCTTCTCTATAGTTTATGACAACATCTTTAGTTCTCTGAGATACTAACAGATGTTTTTAACTTCAATCCAATGACTATCACTTGGATTGTCCTGATTGTGACTCCATATGCTCAAAGCGTATAAGACACCAGGTTATGTACATTTTAAATGTACAATTTCCCAGAGAGTGTTAACAAACTCCAAATCTATCCCAGTAGATCTTTATTCCTCGAATAAAGGTTGTTACTCCCCAGAATTCTACGGAGAATTTCTATTGAAAGAATGTCTATAAAAGCCAAGCTTTCAACAATAGTTTTATGGGAATTTCATTTCCATGAAATGACATATATTATCATTATTTTATACAGGACATTCATTGTCAGTGCGCTCCCACTAACCTCCATATATACACAAGAATTATTTCGTTTTGAGTCAAATCATAAACCATTATGATTACTTCAAAACGTCAGTTCCAAGAACCTTATGCTTGCTTCTTCAATCCAAACATGGATCGAATAACCCGCAAACCTTGTTTGTCGGTTATACAAAATCGTCAGGATGTTGTAAACATCCTCCAAAAGGTTTCCTTTTCAGGAAAGCGATTTTGATCTGTAACTGACACATTTCATAAATGAAATACGCAGTTATCAACAAGCATTTTTCAAAATGGATTTACCATGGCAACAGGTAAAAGGTTGAACCGTTATTAACACAATGTTGATAACGATACCTTTCTGTCAAAAGCCCAGCTTTGTACGTTGGTATGTTGCCTTCCATGTATGTCTTCCCTGAAGACGTTTAATGTACCAATAGGCACAATGCCTTGTGGTACAACAACTAGTATCCAAACATAGTTGTTATACATGGAATCCATTTCGGACTCATGGCACTTTGCCATAGTAGGAGTCGATACCTTGTATCACTTCCTCAAACGTAGTCGGTTGGTATACCTCCATAAGATTGACATCTTTATGAGGTTAGATCAGAAACCCATACCCTAGGTTGTTTTCTGACTCTATCTGATCTACTATTTCTTGTGTATTTGAAGATTAATGGTGTAAATTCATCTAGATGAAATATTTATGTTCCATTAAGGACTTCGTGCCTTGAACAGTATTACTCTCCGATTTTCATCGAGTATCACTATCCTCCCACTGACCACTGCATATCGGTATTCCTCTCAGGAAAAACCGCATGGTGAGCAACAATCACATTGTTCTCATGTGAGATTTACAAGTACTATACTCATGGTTTCCCTTAGGATAACCTATATTGGCACTTATCCAATTTGGGTCCTTAGTTTGGTATCATCCAAACATTATGCCGGCATACCCAAATTATCAGGAGTGTGAAACCCTGTTTCTTTCCCGTTCATATCCAATATGAATTCTGTCAAACAGATTTTCATGGAACCTTATTCTAAATAAGTTTTGCACTGTTAATGCATATCCGTTGAAGGAAATGATAGCTCAGAGCGACTCATGATTTAACTTCATCTTGTCCAACAAAATTCAGTTTTTAGTTCGGACACACCGTCAAACTGACGTGTCTCGGGAGGAGTCCTCATTTGAAAGAATACCATACTCTTTCATGTATATATATGAAACTTAATACTTAAGTATTTTCATTACGGTCTTACCGTGACGGTATAATACTATAGCCGATCTGTTTGTCTATTTCGTGTCGAAACTCTAAAAGTTTCCGATTTGTGTTCTTCAAAAGAAACACATAACCATAACGTGATGTCACATCCGTTAAGGTCACGAAATGTTCATGTTTACATCTAGCCTAGCTAGATATGGGCCCACTATCTTCACAATGAATAGGGCTAACAGATCGGTGGCTTTCACACTATTACCAAGTAAATAGTGTTTTAGGTGCTTTACCTAATAAACTAGATTCGTAGACTTCATTTGAAAAGTCAAATCAGTCCTAGTACCCACTCTTCAAAAGTGTGGATATACGAGTCTTGTTTAATTGTGTCCTAGACAACAATGCCACAAATAAGTCTTTATTGATCAAATCAATTTGAGCTATTTATTTGTCATTTTATATGTTTGAGATTTTAATTATATTCAAAATATAAATACTGTTTTTCACATTTAATGTGTTTATCTCAGTATCATCTTTATATAATGAAACACTTTAGTGTTCTAGAATATAAAGGTTTATCCGCAATGGATTAAACACTGATATAGAGATAATGTCTCTAGTCAAACTAGTTACATTATAACAGTTCCTAATTTAAGTACACACCCGAAGGGTAGTTCCTAAACTTAGGTATCTACGGTCGAAACAGCAACTCTCGTCCCGTTTCCGATTCGCAGATTAATCTCAGCTTGAAGTCAGTATCCTGCTCTCAGCAGATTCTGAACATCAATACATATATTTTATGTACCACACTAAGCATTTAAAATCTAATTTTAATACTACTATGTGAACATAACTAAGACACTTTTCAAAGTAAGAGCCTTGCCCTTTCTTTAATTCCTTCGTGTGTTTGCATATCCAAATGGTAGTCACTTGGGATATGTCAATTATCTTTTCAATATTTCAGAAACCTTAGGCCAAGCCTTGGGTTTTTAGAATATCGAAATGATGTGCACCTTGTGCTTCATGCCCAATTGCAAACTTTGACTTTATCTCCTCTAGAATAGTCAATTAATTCTCCAAGAATTATTAGTTGCAATTTTAATACCTTTTAAATCTAAAGATAGATTTATTGACAAGTACATTAAATTAAGCACTAAAGTCATCATCACATAAATCTTCCAAAGATTTTATGCTCTACTTATTTGCTTAATTTTGGGCATAGGTATAATAAGTTATTTTATCAAATAAAGTAACCTATTATTAATTCCCAATTTGAAAATTAAATCATTTAAAACATTTAATCCAAGGATTATATATATTTTAATTATTCAACTTTTCAATTCTTTCATGACTTTAATAGTCCAACTATTTAATCAATTTAATAAGGTACTATTTATTATAATGATTACAATAATCCAATTATTTAATCAACTATAATTTTAATATTGATTACTATAATCCAATTATAAAATCAACTATCATTTTAATTCAATTATATTGATTACTATAATCCAATTATAAAATCAACTATATATTGAATGAGTTTGTATATAGTCCAACTATATATATATTTTTAAAACAACAATTTAAATATTAGTCCAACTAACATTTAATATTACGACGAATGATATTTGTTTGAGCGCGTATGGCGAGTAATTGAACGAATATTGCAAATTCAATTCTTGCCTCCCACTATTTTTTTTTTCGGCGAGCCATTAACCCTCTGTCGATTACTCGGGAAACCGTGTTTCCTAGTAGGCTAGGATCCCGTTAAATATCACACAATCTTGACTTTGGCCAACAAATTGTATGATAATTAACTAGGTAGATCTCGAAGATCAATTGGATCTCATCCAACTCCTAGATCCAGTAGGTGGACATCCAAGTCCGAAACATATATCTCATATATGCCTATATATCCAATATATACCCTAACCTTTTTCCTCTGAATCAACTAGGCCTTGGCTTTGGCACAACAAACCTAATGATCCCAGTCAAGCGCGGACCCATTGACCATGGAAGCTTCGTAATCAATGTCGATGGACAAGAAGTGGTCTTGACTTTGGCCAACAAACCACAACTTGGACATGACACCAATATGGAACAAAGCTTCGTGATTCAAACACATCTTCGACGGACAAGGGCTTGACTTTGGCCAAAAACCCATGCCAATCTAGGATCTTGAGTAAGAATCACTCAATGGAAGGAAAAGACGCATGATATTTGATGAGGGCTTTTCGCGTGCAAATTGGCTACCAATTTAATTATCTTTGTTAAGGTCTCATCTTCATACACCCTTAAACATGCATTCTAAACACATAATAAAGCGAGTATGAAATAAAATAATAATGATATGCGGATGGATACTTTACACATTGATCCTAGATCAAATCTCTCCCTTTCTCACTCAAGCTAGCACTTGTACTACTTCTACCCGTTACACTACACTTCTAAAGAAACCTCATATACATTGAGGGGAATAGGTGAGAAGAGAATACAAAGAGAATGGAGGTGATAAGGCTGGATACGCAGGTCCAATTTAATAAATCGAATTTATTACAACAATTTCTAAAATTGCTCCACCCGACTAATATCCACCCGATATACATTATTCATTCATCAACCACGTATTCACACAAAAGCATGCTATCAATCAATCTAATCAAATTAATTAATCTGATAATTAAGTGATCATCCAATGTTCAAACAACGATTTGATTTTGCTCGAGTCAAACTCGTTTTTGCGAATAAGTACTTAAAGTACGAATTATTGAATTAATTAAACTACTCATCATTAAATCCAATTTAACATGTATTTAATACTAATTCACTATTCAATTCCAAATTAAATATTACACTTTTATTTAATGAACCTTTTACGACTTAAATTCCAAATTTAATCGCTACGGGTCTCAAAGCCCGATTAACGTCCAACGTCAATTCAATTCAAGTCCAATGAGCTTTTAATTGATTTCTTAAGGCGTGGACTTTTGGTCAACTCGGGTCAAACCGATAACCAAAGTCCAATCCGGGATTTACCCCATAAGCCCATAAATCAATCTTGGCCCATTAGGCCCAATTTAAACTTTAAAGGTTCATTAGTCACATTTGGGCTTAACGGAATTGGTTTTGGGCCCAATTGGATCCAATCCATTTGGCCTAAACCCAACTTGATAAAATCAAGCCCAATAAGCCCAATAACAACTTTAATAGCCCAAATCCAATTTCAAGGCCTTAAATAATTAAATCACATAAATCCAATTTAGCAATTTAATTACCTAAAGTGTATTATATGATTAATCACCTAAATCAACATTTCCAAAACATCAAATTAGTCCAATTAATCATGCTCATCATCATCATCACATGTCCAACACATTAATGAAAATCAAACCCATATTACATGCTTCTAAGTCTCGGCCAAGGAAGGTTATTTTGTCCGATTTGAATTCAATCCGATTAATTACACAATCGACAACGTATTAACTTCCCGAATGATTTCATACACATCCAATGTTCATAAAATCAAAAATCCAAGACATTAAAGGCTTAAGTACATTCGGCCAAGGTGATTACATTTGGGGATTTTATGTTCAATTCCAAATCCAATCCAATTGATTCAAATTAACATTATCCTATATGATTCTAACTCATCCAATGAATCAAAATCAAAAAATTCCAAATTACCAAAATCAATTTCACATTCGGCCAAGGGGTAATTTTTGGGGAAAAATGTTCTAAACACTTTTTCTTGAAATTGATCAAATCAATCTTCAATTTAACATATACTAAGCATGCTTAATCATCCAATTTCATTAAACATGCTCAAATACAAAATACCCAATTTTAAGCCCTACATTTTTCATGCTTGAACCTAAGGCTCTGATACCATTGTTAGGTTTATTCTAGGTCCCAAGATCAAACAACCGATGAAAATCATGTGTGAACAAATCAACGGAGGTAGCGGAATACTCACATCGATCGGTTGAGTCGATTTGAAGACGGATGAAGCCCAAAATCCCCACTATTTTTGGCGCCCACTGCAGCAGTCCACTGTCTTCAATTTTCTATTTTTGAGCTGCGAAACGGTGCTCCAAGCTTCGTCGAACGGATCCCGGCTCATGGGTGAACCTCCCTACCACCTTCGCAAGTGTCGTAAGTGTGCTAGCACTTGGATTTTCACCATTAAAATCCACTCTTGCTTCCCCATTGCTCACGCCAATTGGCTTCCAAAACCAGTGAAGAAATCAGTTTGGGCGTGACTTGAAGGAGAGAAATGAGAGAGAAAAAATTGTGTATTAGTTGTGTTGAAAGTGTAAAAAAAATTTACCTTATATATTTTCTAAAAATATATTAAAGGTAATACACAATTTTGGCTTTCAAAAATCAATAAACAAACTTTCCAACAACTACACTATTGCAACAACTTCTATCAATCAAAGTGACAAGTTGCTTTGTCAATCAATCAATCAATCACATCAATCAATCACATCACTCAAAGTGACATTTGATTTGACGCTTGATGTGACGAATGATTTGACGCTTGATGTGACTTGCGTTGCCGCACTCGAATTCGAAATACGAATGCGCTCGCAATCACACTCGGGCTCGGGTTCGATAATTCCAAATTAACGAACTTTCCGTTGCGTCGTAATTAAATGATTACGCCTAGCGAATTCACTATTCACGTCGCTAACGAATTAATTCTAAATTAATTCGTTCGCCCGAATTAAAATCTAATTTTAATTCTGCGTCGAAATCTAATTTCGTTTAATATATCGAATATATTAATTCATCGATTAATTCCAAATTAATCGTTATCTCTCTCTAGACGATATTTTATCCTAGATAAAATATCTCCGTAATTAATCCTAGATTAATTTTCTCTCTCTTCTATATAATCCCAGATTATTTAAGAGTGCGAGTTATGCGTCATCGGTGGATTATCGGGAAGCGACCCATGAGATCCCCGGATAAGTTGGTAGTAAATACGGTCGTCGGAGTATCCGAATCACGTACGTACCAAGTACTACGTTCTACCGATTTACGAGACAAGGTCGACTCCTAGCATAGCACCAAGTCTACCCAATTCTCCGGACATATCCATCTAAGAATATTAAGATCTGTATCAAGCGTAGTATACCAAGTATTTCGTATGTCGGTCCAGTATCGGATAGTCACGTGCTAGGGCTGGGGCTGGATAAGTGTCTGCCCCGTCCGAAGCACATGTCGGATGTCTGGTAACTAGTCTCTATAATCGGATATTCATGACCTGGTCATAATATCACGATTGGATGCGCATCACTCAAGAGCACTAATACCATATCCTGCGTGACATCATCTCCACTATGACTGGAGTGATACTTCCGTCTTGACATCACACCCAATACTCTACGATTCTCAATATACCCAGTATTGGCGTACACAGAACCGGTTAGAGTCCTAGACGACCTCAACCAAAGTATATTGATTGTCGTAAGGATTAGCGGTGCAAGTCTCAGGTTAAGACCAAATACACCTACCCTGATGTCGGACTCCCATAGACACATAGTCATAATACCAATGGGATTCCGAGGGGGTCTATCCAGAGCGAAGCTGTTTCCCGTACCATCGGTGAAACACGACCTCCTATCGCACTTGCATAAGTATCCGATACTTATATATATGAGAACTATGCCGTTGTGCCCCCACAACGCACACAAGTGCAATACTAGCCTATTCCGCATTATCGACGTCCAGTCTCGATAATACTCCGGCTAGGGATATTTAATGATTAAACCTTCGGGGACTGATACTGTCTCATATCATTCTCAGTCCAGGAACTAATCATAGAGACCTCTCTTCATTTATATATCTATGGTGATCTAATCACAAATGATGAGAGTGTAATTTCCTTGTCACATAGTTAATTTGCTACAACAACACAATGATCTGTGCAAATAGTGACGCTATGGGTCATTTTGTCCAACAGAAGGTGGAAGTCAAGTTTTGGGGATCATCCCAAAACCTTTAACAAAAAGCCACATCATCGGAAAATCAAATGGAGAAGAATGTATTGTCCCAGGTATGTCTGAAAGACTCACTGAAATGATCAATCATGCTGATGCTTTCATTGCTTTACCAGGTGGGCTCGGAACGTTGAAAGAAATATTCATTGTTGCGTCATGGGAAAACTTGAATATTCACCAAAAACCTATTGGGCTGTTTAATGTTAATGGATTTTTCAATTTTCTTTTTGTATTTCTTGAAGATGCCAAAAGAAATGGGTTTATTTCAAAACCGGTAAGGGATATCTTCTTAACTGCACGAACAGCTGATGATTTAATTGACCAACTCTTAGCTTATGAACCAAAAATCGACCCTATTCTTTCCAAGTTGAACTGGTCTGGTAACGATCGTGGCAAAAAGCGCAAAGTAAACCTGGACCTTAATCTGTAATCTTTAGTTATTCCACAATAACCAGGTGATATCTTCTAAACTCTTTCTTTCTTTCTTTAAACATTGGGGACAATGTCTCATTTTGGTTGGGGGAAGATGATAGTTTAGGAAATAAATAATTTTCATGTTTATGTATGTTTCATTGATGTTAGTTTTTACTGTGTTGTTATTTTGTGTGTAAAAATATATATCCATATATATACACACAAACTAACAACAAATTTGTTTTCTAAACCAAGTGGAATTGTTGTTCAGAGGTGGCTATGTAAGGAGTTTTCACTCCTGAGACGCATCTCAATATAATTCGTAACAAGTTATTTATCGTTCCTTTCTTTTTTGAATTATTTAAATTTGTGAATTCTCCATAACATTGATTAAATTTGATCTTTATATGCTCGTCTGGCTGATATTATCAACAATATGGTAATATATGACCATGGGTGGTAAGTGAAAATTTTGTAATATTCAGTTCTCTAATTTGTTGGAGGTAACACCTAAAAGCAGTGAAATTTCTTATTTTGCAAAACTGTAATAGAAAAAAAAGAAAAAAAGAAGAAGAGAAGTTTGAATAAAGTTCGTTTCGTAGCCTTTCTAACCTGAGCAATTAAGTCCGAAAGGGTGTTTTAACACTTAGTACCCTAAGACCAACTGGTCTGGGAATTACTGGCCCAAAGCTCGTTACAAGGGTTAAAAAGAAAGCTTAAGGAAATCGGACACTGTTTATCTGAGATCCGAGCAATTAAGCCCGTAGGGGTGTCTTAACACCTAGTGCCCTAAAACCAACTGGTTTGGGAGTCACTGGCCCAAAGATCGATATATGGATTGAAGATATATTTTAGACAATGTTTATCTGAGATCCGAGCAATTAAGCCCGTAGGGGTGTCTTAACACCTAGTGCCCTAAAACCAACTGGTTTGGGAGTCACTGGCCCAAAGTTCGATACATGGATTGAAGATATGTTTATAAATAAACTTTCACTGCCAAAAAAGTGTAAACTCTAATATAATCTTAGGAAAAAAATATTACTCTCTTTTCAATAAATATATGTGATATTGTGGGCACAATATATTGATTAATACCTTGTTTTATGAGTATATTGAAGAATGGTAAAAAAAAGTACAGGAGAAATCATTTATTTGATTATTCAGAAAAAAAGAAAATAATTGTTGACTTAGATAAGAATTTTTCTTCTGCTTGAATTACTATGGACTAGTAATAAGCTGGTTGGGGGGGTGTGATGAATACTAAAAAGTGCATATTTATTAGACGATAAGTTAATCATTTTACACTTATAGTTTCTCTAATCCCCTTAAATTGACACATTTGTGTAAATATTTTAAATTTATGCTTTGAGTGCTTTTACTGTGTTATTTTATGTTTTTGTCCGGAAAAATACTGCTCGGAAGCTCGACGGGACAAATCAGACGTGAGAAAAAATATTCTGCAAGCACGTCGTAAAATCGACAAGCACGTCGTAAAATCTGCAAGCACGTCGTAAAATCGGCAATCACATCGTAAAATCGGCAAGCATGTCGTAAAATCTGCAAGCACGTCATGACACATGGAACCTTTACGTCGCGACACGTGTCCCCAACGTGGCTTCACCATTCTCTGACACGTGTCCCCAACGTGGCTTCACCATTCTTTGACACGTGTCCACAACATGCATTCGCTGGTCTGGGCGGCGAATTTGCCTATAAAAATGAGCGTCCGACATTAGAAATTTTCATACTTTCTTTCCTGATTCATCTGTAATCCTTGGAGAGAGAGTGTCTTGTTTGTTTATTTACTTAAAACTTTTTGTAATGTTTTTTTCTTTCAATAATAAAAGTACGAATATGTTTTATTACAAAATGAGTAGCTAATTTCTTTTCTGCTGGAGTAAGGGTGAAGCTTTTATAATGAGAACATAAATTAAACTCGCTTTTATTATAATAAATAAATTGAAATATAATGATTAAAACTTGATTTAAATCTAGATTAATTATTGACAACCTTTATACCGCATTTATGGCTGGTTTTATCTTTATACCGCATTTATGGCTGGTTTTATCTGTCTACCGCCTTTATGGCTGGTTTTATCTTTATTCCGCCTTTATGGCTGGTTTTATCTGTCTACCGCCTTTATGGCTGGTTTTATCTTTATACCGCATATATGGCTGGTTTTATACGATTTTGGCATAATTAAGTACCTTGGTAGGACTTGTTATAGACAAACGGTATCACCGCCTTTATGGCTGGTTTTCTATTTTTGGCATGCTTGGTACCTTGGTCGAACTAATTATTGACAGAAATGACTACCGCTTTTATGGCTGGTTCTTTAATTGGCATAATTAATTCTTGTAATAAATTAAGTGGGTATAAAAAGATAATTTATGAATTATTATAAAGCGAGATTTATAAATGTTTAAAAGACTAAAAGTGGATCCCCTAACTCCAGCATTTCCTTCCATTACTGTATTTCAACCTAAAATCCTCAAACTACTTCAACAAAGCAAACTTTTCATTCCCGTACTGTTAAATATTCTATTTTGCTAAATCTCTTCTCTGTGGATCGACCCCGGACTCACCGGGTTATTTTATTACTTTGACACTCTTATACTTGGGAGTAAAAGACCACTTTTCGAGCGTGTCAGTAACTAGTCTCTATAATCGGATAATCATAACCTAGTCATATTATCCCGATGACTGCAGTACATAAGAGAACCAGTTCCGAATCCTACGTGATCATCATCTCCACTATGACTGGAGTGATACTTTTATCTTGACATCACACCCAATACACTACGATTCTCAATATACTCAGAAGAGGCGTACACAGAACCTGTTAAAGCCCTGGACGACTAAAACCAATGTATATTAATTGTCGCAAGTATTAGCGGTGCAAGTCTCAGGTTAAGACCAAATTCACCTACCCTGATTCAAACTTCCATAGACACATAGTCATACTACCAATGGAATTCCGAGGGGTCTATCCAGAGCGAAGCTGTTTCTGTACCATCGGTAAACACAACCTTCTATTACACTTGCATGAGTATCATATACCCAAACATATGAGAACTATACCGTTATGCTCCCACAACACGCACACGTGTAATACTAGTCTTTTACGTATTATCGATGTCCAATCTCGATAATACTCTGACTAGGGATATTTAATGATTCAACCTTTATGGATTGATACTGTCTCATATCATCTCAATCCGGAACTAATCATATGGACCTTCTATCATTTATACATCTTGGTAATCCAATTACAAATGATAAAAGGGCAGTCTCCTTTGTCACATAGTTAATTTGTACAACAACACCATGATCTGTACAAATAGTGATGCTATGGGTCATAATTGTCCAACATAGGCATTATGGGTTAGATCCATTTTGGCCAAAAGCCCAAGCCTAAAGAATTAATTAAAAGCCCATTGGACTTTAATTGAATAGTATTTGATACTAATTGGGCATTTGAGACCCATTAAGATTGGATTTGGAACCCAAGTCTTTAAGACACATAAAATATGTAATTATTTAATTTGAAATTAAATATGAATTAGTATTGGATACAATTTAAATTGGATTTAAAATTGTAGTTTGATATAATTCAAGAATATGTACTTTGAGTATTTATTCTTAAACGAGTTTGACTCGCACAAATCAAATCGTTGTATGAACATTGGATGGTCATTAATCAAAGATTAATTAATTGGATTAGATTGATTGAATAACATGCTTTGTGTGAATACTTGGATGTATTATATGAATAATGTATATCGAATGGATATTAGATGGGTGAGGGCAATTTTGGAAATTGTTGTAATAAATTTAGAATTTATTAAATTGGACCTGCGTGTCCAGCTTATTATCTCCTTATCTCGTTGTATTTCTCTTCTCACCAATTCCCCTCAATGTAAATGAGGATTCTTTAGAAGTATTATGTAATTGGGTAGAAGTAAGAATAATGCTAGCGGGAGAGAGGAAAAATGAGAGATTTGTTCCAGGAACAATTTGTTGTATATCCATCCGCATATCATTATTAATTTATTTCGCACCTTATTATAATTTTAGAATGCATGATTAATGGTGTATGATGAGACATAATTAAAGATAATAAATTGGTTGCCAAATCGCGACAAAAACCCTCATTTTATATTAAGCGTTTTTCATTCCATTGAGTGATTCTCTCTCAAGATCCAAGATTGGCATTGGTTTGTTGGCCAAAGTCAAGACATTTGTCCATCGCGGATGTGTTTGAATCACAAAAGCTTTGTTCCATATCGTACATCTTGGGCAAATTTTAATTTGTTGGCCAAAGTCAAGGTCACTTCTTATTCATCGACCTCGATTACGAAGCTTTCCCACTGTCAATGGGTCACGCTTAACTGGTTTCATTAATCTTGTTGAGCCAAAACCAAGATTTAGTTGATTCAGAGGAAAAAAGGTTAGGGAATATATTGGATATATTGGTATATATTGGATATATGTTTTGGACTTGGAGGTCCACCTACTGGATCTAGGAATTGGATGGGATCCAATTGATCTTAGAGGTCTACCTAGTTAAGTTTCATACAACTTGTTGACCAAAGTCAAGGTTGTGTGTTATTTAACGGGATCCTAGCCCACTATGAAATTAGGTTTCCCGAGTACTCCACAGAGGGTTAGAGGCTCACCGAAAAATAGTGGAAGACAAGTATTAAATTTGTAATTTCGTTTAAATACTTGCCAATACGCGCTCATTTCATTTTTCGTCATTAATTATATATATATATATTATATATATATATATTAGTTAGACTAATATTCAGTTGATGTTTTAATTTAACAGTTGGACTGTATTCAAACTACTTCATCTATAGTTGGTTATATAATTGGATTATAGTAATCAATGCATTTGAATATAACCGATCAATTGTAGTTGATTATATAGTTAGACTATAGTAATCATTATATTCAATTGTACCCGAAATCGTTGATTAAATAGTTGGACTATTGCAATCAAGATGACTGAAAGATTAGCGTTTAAAATATAATCCTGGGTGAAAATGTCTTTAACGGCTTTAATTTTCAGATTGGGAATATAACCTCACGATAGTTCTGGGAGTTGAGAAGTTATTCTATTTGATAGAGAAACCTCTCGAGCATGAGCCCGGAGTTGAGTGAATAGTAGAGCTTGAGCTTAGGAAGACTCATTGTGATGATAACTTTAGTGCTCAATCCGTTATGCACAGCCAGAACTTCTTAAAAGGACATATCCCAAGTTGTCTGCCTAAATTGTGGCAAACGGGGTCACTAGAAGTGTGACTGCCGTATGGACAAGGCAGACATGAAGGAAGTGAAGGCGGGACAAGGTTCCGGCTTCAAGAATGTTTGTTATAAACATGTTCACTACTGGTTTTAAAATTAGATTTTTGATACTAGATGTGGTACATAAATATATGTATTGATGTGCAGGATCTGCTGATGAGCAGGATGCTGGCTTCAGATGAGATCGACCTATGAGTCGGAAATAGGACAGAGTCATTGTTTTGGCCATAGAAACCTAAGTTTTGGAACTGCCCTTTGGGCATATACTTAAATTAGGAGACTGTTATAATGTATCTAGTTTGACTAGAAACATTATTTCTATATCTAGTTTAACCCGTTGCGGGTATACCTTTATATTCCGAAACACCGGGTGTTTTTGTTTATAAAGATGATATCGAGATATCTACATTAGATGTAAATAATGGTCTTTATATTCTGAATATAAATGAATCTCAAACATATAACATGACAAACAAATAGCTCAAATTGAGTAAATCTGTTGAGACTTAAAAGTGGCATTGTTGTCTAGGACACATTAACAAGACTCGTATATCCACACTTTCGAAGAGTGGATACTAGGACATATTTGATTCTAATTCAAATGATGTCTATGAATCTAGTTTATTAGGCAAAGTGCCTAAAATGCCTTTTACTTGGTAAAAGTGCAAGTGCCACCGATCTGTTAGCCCTCGTTCATAGTGACGTAAGTGGGCCCATGCCTAGCGAGACTAGATGTGGATATGAATACTTCGTAACCTTTACGGATGTGGCATCGCGTTATGGTTATGTGTATCTTATGAAACACTAGTAAAAAACTTTTAAGTAATTCAAAGAGTTTCGACACGAAGTAAGTAAACAGATCGGTAAAAGTATTAAAAGTATTACGGTCGAATCATAGTGTAAAATACTTAGACATATAAGTTTCAAGATTACTTGAAAGAGTATGGTATTCTTTCACAGTGGACTCCTCCCGGAACACCTCAATTGAGCGGTGTGTCCGAACAGAGAAATCGAACTTTATTGGACATCGTAAGGTTAATGATGAGTCACTCTGAGCTACCAATTTCCTTATGAGGATACGCATTAAACAGTGCAATACTTATTTTGAACAAGGTTCCATGAAAATCTGTTACACAGACTTCATATTAGATATGAACAGGAAAGAAACTGAGTTTCTCATTCCTGAAGATTTGGGAATGCTGGGCATACGCTAAAAGTTTGGATGGTACCAAACTAGAACCGAAATCGGATAAGTGCCTATCTGTAGGTTATCCTAGGGAAACCAAAGTATAGTACTTATACAACTCACGAGAGAACAATGTAATTGTTGCTCTCCATGCGGTTTTCATAAGATGAATTCCTATATACAATGGTAAGTGGGAGGAAAGTAAATCTCGATGAAAATCAGAGTAATACTGTTCCTGGCACCGACTCATTTACGGAACACGAACAGTTCATCAGGGATAAAACTGTACCATAATCTTCGAATACACAAGAACCGCGTAGATCAGAGAGAGTCAGAAAGCAACCTGCGAGGTAGGGGTTTCTGATCTCACCTCATGAAGATGTCAATCTTATCGAGGAAGACGAACCGGCTACGTATGAGGAAGTGATACAAGGTATCGACTCCTTTTATGGCAAAGTTCCATAAAGTCCGAAATGAATTTCATATATACCAACCAAGTTTTGGACACTAGTTGATGTATCAGAAGGCATTGTGCCTATTGGTACTATATGAGTCTTCAAGGAAGACATACATAAATGGAAACATATAAAAGTACACAGCTAGGCTTGTACAGAAAGGGTATCGTTAACGACATAGTGTCGACTATAACAAATTTTTTTCACCTATTGCCATGATTAAATCCATTCGGATAATGCTTGCTATAACTAAATATTTCGTTTATGAAATATGACAACGGGACGCCAAAACCACTTTCCTTAACGGAAACCTTTTGGAGGATGTTTACAACATCCTGACGGTTTTGTCGTACCAAAACATGCAAACAAGGTTTGCAAGATAAATCGATCCATTTATGGATTGAAGTAAGCATTGCGTTCTTGGAACCAGCATTTTGATGTGATCATAATGGTATATGATTTCATTCAAAACGAAGATGATTCTTGTGTATATAAGAAGGTTAGTGGGAGCACACTGACAATGAATGTCCTATAATATGATGATGTATTGCTTCTTAGCAATAACATTCCCATGATAAAATTGGAGAAAGCTTGGCTTTCATTAAAATTCTCCATGGAATACCTGGGAGAAGCAGGCTTTATTCTAGGAATAAAGATCTACTGGGATAGATCTAGAAAGCTGCTGACACTCTATCAGTGTTTGTACGTTTTGATATGTACGTGACCTGATGTCTCATATATTTTGAGCATATATAGACGTAATCAGGCCAATCCAGATGATGGTAACTGGATTGAAGTAAAGAACATCATTATTGAGTATCTTGGATGAACCAATGATGCTTTCTGAGAATATGGAGAAAGGAGAACTTGAGGTGACTGGGTTCACCACTGCAAGTTTCCAAACCGATGAAAACGACTGTAAGTCATAATAAGGTTACGTATATAGTTTGAATAATGGAACAGTAAGCTGGAAATCTTCCAAGCAAGATATTGTTGCCGAATAAACAATAAGAGCGAAACATTGCTGTAGCTAAGGCAGCAAAAGAAGCATTTTGGATTTATAAAATTCCTAATTAGATTAGGAGTAGTTCTGTTAGCAGCTGGGCTGGGCTACAACACAGGCTAAAGAATCACGGTCTCATCAATGATCCAAGTATGTACTTCGTTTATTTCATCTGATTCGTAAGATCATACATCGTGGCGATGTGATGATCGAATAAATCACATCAGATGATAACCTTGCAAATCCCCTGACGAAAGCTGTTTCTCAGCAGAAGTTTGAGCGAACCGTACATAATTCAGGTGTAGGACACTTGAGTGATTGGCTATAGGCCAAGTGGGAGATTGTTGGATAATTATAACATCACTATTTGTACAGAACATGGTGTTGTACAAAATAATTATGTGACAAAGGAAATTGCTCTTTTATCATTTGTAATTGGATTACCTGGATATATAAATGATAAAAGTCCTTATGATTAGTTCTGGATTAATAAGATATGAGACAATATTAATCCACAAAGGTTTAATAATTAAATATCCCTAGTCGTAGTATTATCGAGACTAGACATCAATAATGCGGAATAGACTAGTATTACACTTGTGTGTGTTATAGAAGCGTAACGACATAGTTCTCATATATTTGGATATTGGATACTCATGCAAGTGTAATAAGAGGTTTTGTTTACCGATGGTACGGAAACAGCTTCTCTCTGGATAGACCCCTCAGAATCCCATTGGTAGTATTACTATGTGTCTATAGGAGTATGAATCAGGGTAGGTGTATTTGGTCTTAACCTGAGACTTGCATCGCTAATACTTGCGACAATCAGTATACTTTGGTTTTGGTCGTCTGGGGCTTTAACAGGTTCTGTGTACGCCTCTTCTGGGTATACTGAGAATCGTAGTGTATTGGGTGTGATGTCAATATGGAAGTATCACTTCAGTCATATGGAGATGATGATCACCGAGGGATACAGAACTGGTACTCTAAGTGCTATAGCCATCGGGGAAGTATGACTACGTCATGACTTTCCGATCATAAAGAGACTAGTTGCTAGTGATCCGATATATGCTTCGTACGGGGCAGACACATCTCCAGCCCCAGGCCTAGCATGTGACATTCGATACTGGATCGTAATGCGCAATACTACGTATACTACGCCTGAAAAAGATCATATATTCCGTAGAAGAATATTTCTAGAGAATTGGGTAGGCACGATGTTTTTCTAGAAGTCAACCATGTCTTGTAAATCGCTAAGAACGTGGTACCGGGTACACGTATTCGGATTGTCCGATAATCGTATTTACTGCCAACATATCCAGGGATCTCTTGGGTCGCATCCCAAAGATTCACCGATGATATTTGACTCGAACAATATTAATCTGGGATTAATTATGAGAGAGAAAATTAATCTGGGATTAATTATCAAGAGATAAAATTAATCTGGGATTAATTACGATAAGAATTAATCTGGGATTAATTATCAGGGAAAGAATTAATCTGGGATTAATTGCGTCGAGAATTTATCTGGGATTAAATTCGTCGAGAAGAGAGAACGCGATTAATTTGGAATTAATCGGCAAAGTAAATTTAATGGTGAAATTGGAATTTACTATTTAATTTATTTAATTGAGCTAAAATAATATATTAGATATATTAATTGAAATTAGATTTCAATGCGGAATTAAAATTGGATTTTAATTTGTGCGAATGAATTGATTTGAAATTAATTCGTAAGCGGCTTTCGTAATAATTTTGCTAGGCATTATTATTTAATTATGAACAAATCCTTGTTCTTGGCCGCCAAGTAATTTGCCTGCCAAGAAAAAAAGAAAAAATTAGAAAAATAAAACAAAGTCCAAAAGACACCCCGGATATAGAAGAAAAGTAACCTGGGCCAACTGGGAGCACAACTTCGCAACCACCTCCTCGGGCGAAAGGTCCTCGAACCTCGGAATCTTCTCTGGAGGTACAGCCTCGGCCAGCTCATTAAAGGCCGACACCAGATGGGAAGTAGCCTCCCTAATATCCTTTCCGAGGTCATCAACCCCGAGAATCACGGAACCTTTTAATTTCTTGGAAGGACCCCCCTGCCGAGCTGGAGTTCTTTTACCCGGAACCTCCTCCTCCTCCTCCAATTCCCGCCCTAACTGAGTGTCCACAGGCCCAAATTGGCGTTTCCTTCTCCTGGAAGGTTTTGGGGGGTTATCAGGACGGATAGCACCCATTAGAGACGCCCCGGGAGATGAAGATGGGCCCCGAGAGCTCGGCCGTTCTACCCCCTCAGCCACCTTCTTAGCCTTAGAAGATTCAGGTAGCTTCCGGGAAGTGCCAGCTCCACCAGGATTGGTTTTCTTTGAAACACCGGCCAACCGATCAAGGTACCTCGGTCTCTTTGACATACCTGCAAGAAAGCAAAAATAAAAAAATCAGGACCCGAGCACACTGTAAAGAAAGAAAAAAAAAGAAACAACATGAAACGTGCTCAATAAACATAAGAGTTGGTTAGAAGATCAGTATAAACCTACCTATCCGACTAGGGACCTCCAGAGAAACGGTCCGAATAAGGCCCGACTCAACAAAAGCTGCATCATTAACTAACTCCCTCCAGTGGGCGGCATACCCCCGAACCCAATGTACCCGCCTCCGGACCTGACGAGAAACCTTGGGAGCATCCCGCCAACAAGCTGAGAGGAACCAGAGAAGTTAGAAGCCTAAAAACTAAAAACGGGAACAAAAAAAGAGGGGTATTAAACTCCTAACCTCCCGCCCTGAAGATGTCCGGGACCGAGACGTCCTCTAAGAAAAATCGCAGGACCCGTCCCCAATCTCCTGTGGCCCAAAACCAAAGATCCTTGAAGTTCTTGTTGGAGTCGGGGAGCTTACGGACGACGTTGGAAGAATCAGCATACACAGAGAGGTAGTACCATCCGTGGTGCGATCTAGGGTTAGCCTTCAGCCGGTATAATCTCTTCACTTCTTCGAAAGAAGGCTCGCTAAAACCTGCTCGGTGCCAGACCACATGCATGCCGGCCAAAATCCGCTAGCTATTCAGACTCAATTGACAAGGAGCAATCTCCATCTCGGCCGGCATCCAAGCAAAATAACGTTGCATCGGCAGCCGCAAAATAACGTTGCATCGGCCAGCACACTCAAAAAAGGCAGGAAGAAGTGCCACCGAGCCCTCGTCAGGTTGACTAGCACGATCCATCGGGCCGGGAACTTCGAGGGCAATATCTATTGGGATATCGTATCGTTGCCGCAACAGCGCCAGATCGTCCTCATTTATCTTGGAAGGCCGATTCATGTCCAGAGCCGAGCTACCAAGATCACCAGGCTCTGGATCCCTCCGAGGGACCCTCTAGTGATAAGTATCTTGCTCAACCTCGGAAGGGGTAGGGGCAGTATCGAGGTCTTCCACACTGGGTGCCCCCGAACCCGAGGAAAGCTCTTCAGAAGGGGGAATGGAAGGTTTAACAGGGTTTTTAGGGGAAGAACTGTTGTCAGACATCCCTGACATCCGAAAGACAGAAAAGGAAGGGGAAATCAGTCTATAAAACTACACAGAGCCGCCGTCTCAACTAGGCAGGTGGGTTCTAAGTGCCCTAAGCAAAAAAACAACAAGCTATAAATCTTTCCCTAGCAACATTCAAAAATAACAACAAGATTCACAACACACAACAGCGAAGAGGTCGTTGAGAAGACTTACTTGTTCTTTTCGGAAAAGTTAAAAGTTGTACAGTCCGGTTTGCCCGTCCCTTATGTTCACAGGTCACGACAGAGAGAGAGAGAAAATCAACGGTAGAAAGGAACTCCAAAAGCATCGAGATCGAACGGGTCACGTTTGAAGCAGAGTTTACAGGTAGGAAGGAAAATTGCCAAAAGGATTGCACAGTGAAAACCTCGTCCCCTTATAGTCATGATCAGGACGCTCGTAGCCGTTGGATCAAAATAAGAAACCCGGATGAACGCCAAGTGTCAACCGCAAAAGAGGTCTGCCAAAATTCAACAGACGGTTGAGATCAGCGCACTGTGAAGATGCTTCTACACGGTCGATTCGCTTCCTTTTTTGGCGGGGACCCAACGGATGTTTGACAAGTGTCAAAACTAGAAGAAACCCTAAAAATGATTTGATGGGCATTTAAACAGACATGACTGTTGCGCATCTCGAGAAAAGGCGTTTGAAAAGAGGCGACAGAACACTTTAGAACCGGGTCGACCTCCAACAGAACGAATCGGCACACCATCATTATATAGTTCCCGACACCAACTTATACACTCGTTGGAACCGAGAACTAGGGGACAGATGTTGATGGTGTTTTCAGGTACTATGACATTTAAAGCAGCATGACAAGGATAGGAGGGTAATTCCTTGTTTGGGTGAGATCATCAAAGTCAACCCGACCACTCTGCAATAAAAGAACAAGCACCTTACGGTTTCAAGCCGACCACCACATATATAGGCCGACCTCATGAAGACCGGTAACCGATCACTTTTGTTCGGATAAACCGAGAACTATCAGGTCGACAGCAGTAATCTCAGTTCAAAAGGCTATCATGACCGACCTCATTAATACCGACCAGACATTAAGATATGCACAAAAAGATAACACCCTATTCTTGCGGATAAGATAAACAAATTATCCTACTTTCACAAGGAAATGAGGTCAGAATCCAAAAAGGAATAAGGAAAGTGAAGGCAACGTTGGATTAGAAAATTCTTACAAGAGGAGAAGATTGATTCAACTAGGAGTTCTTATACCAATAGGAGTCTGATTTCTGTACTATTATAAATAGGAGGGCATAGTATGTGTATTGGGGGGGAACAATCAAGCTCTGACTTGTAAACACAAAAAAGATATGAGAAATGTATTTGAGTAATAAAAGTGCCATCCTGTTTTTGTCCGTGGACGTAGGTCGGATCCAATTCCACCGAACCACGTTAAATCTCTTTGTCGATTGGTGTGTTTATCCGTCTCTCGCTAAATTTGCTTTTGGTCCCCCATAACCAAACAAATTCACTATTGAAGGAGGATTGCCTCGGGAGTGATATTCCCGTATTGCCCTGAGACCAAAATCCACCGTCAACAGGTTATGAACCCTAATTTCACAAATTACTCCAATTGATCAATTTACACTAAATTGAATAAATTCAACACTTCAATTAATTATTTAACACACCAAACAAGTCTCACCACTCGAAATAACACAAGAACAATTCTAGGTCATAAATGAGTGGCTAAACAACTCTAGAATGACAACTTAATTATCAAATAATCAAAGAAATCTTATAAACCCATTTTAAGCTAACTTTGTTAAATATACATGCTAACACCTTTCATACAAGTTCCCAACAAATCAATTACATGCTAAAAGAGGAGAGAAAATTCTAAGCTACATATGTTGAGGCCTAGAACTTTAGAAACAATTTCTAAATTGAAAAAGTTAAGGAAAAACTTACAAAATCCATTTTTTGGTCAAGCTTTCACCTTTGTTCTTCAACTTTCTCTCAACTTTCTTTGTATTTGATTTTTAGTTACTTAATATTATGAAACAAAATGAAAACTAAAAACTTATATATCTTCCAAGTAATTGCCGAAAATTAGGGGAAAAAATATTAGCCAAGTATTTCAATTTTGTTTCAATTAATAAAAGGAAAATGATTTAATAAATTTGTGGTTATAAATCATTAAATCATTTAATGAAATCCACAAATTTTCCAATTAAATCAAACCATTTGATCCAATCAAAATTGGCCATTTGCTTACTTTAATAAAGTAATAAGATATTTATTATTTAATTAATTTAATCATTTAACATTTAAATAATCAAATAAGTAAATAAAAATATCTTAAATATATGTATTATATTTACATTAAATAATCAAAATACATATATTGATGATAAATATCAAATATCAGAATTTGATATTTAACAAATGACCGAAAGATCCCAATCGCATGTATTTTCGTTTAACCGTTAAATGATTTATAAATAATCAGTAATATTCATGAAAGTTGCCCTAGTGCTCTACGAGTATATTTCATTAGTGAGACTCTCTAGGTTCAGGCATATCCGTCACGAAATCCAATTTCGTGTCCATAATCTACCCACCCATAAATTATGACGAACACAAATAAACTCTCTAAACCATACAGGTTGAGGACATTACATACGTATAATCCCTCCATCACATGTATCCTGATTATTCCAGAGATATAGATATAAACGTCAAATCTCTATAGATATAATCACGTCGATATTTCTATTAGTAATCTATTTATAACACTTAGAACTCACTTCTATAGTGTACCACGGGCCCATGGATTTAACATATTACTAATTCCATATTGAATACCTATGCTCTGTACATAGAACTGACGGATCCTATCTTGACACACATATGATATACTGAGCATCAGTCCACACCCAACGAACAAACAGAGGTATGATCTGAAAAGATCAGTGACGTGACTGCCATCAAAGTGTGGAGGATAACAAATATATCCACAGTGGTATCTCAAGTCAAAGAATCACTATGCTCACTCAACCCGAGAAGATTCTAATTGACGTTGGTGTACCATCCATTAAGAATCTTCGGTGAGTCGTTCAGTGTTTATCCGATATAAATACCAATATGTCTATACGAGTCTCCCAAGACTCATGGTTCATTGAGAAATCATTGAAATCCAATATTCCAATATACGACACATACCGGTCTCAACGGGTTTACTTACAAACCAAGTAATTATAAACCTTGACCAGGAACAGTTAAAGAATGATATTGTTATGATACAACTCAATGTCAGTTGCTACGCTTTTGCAACTGTATCATAACCAATCACTCTAAGGTCATTTACATCTTTACCATATAAATAAGAAGTAATATTTAAGAAACTGTTCATCTTATTCATTAATAAAATATTAACACAAGTATTTACCAGGAAATACATAAGAAATTAGAGCTCTGAGCCCCAACCCTAACATATATTTTGTTTTATATTTGTTTGATACTTTCGTTTTATGTTTTCATTTTACGATAAAATATTTAACAAGAACGATTCTAGATAATTCTTTTTATGTTTTTGTTTGATGTTTGTTTGATAAGAACAATTCTGGATTCAGCCTCATCTCATACCTCCTCAGGAGTTCAAAAGTTTCCATGAGGTCCTTCAAATAATCCTCAGGCAATACTGTCATTATTATCAATACTGTTGGATAATATGACCCATAGCGTCACTATTTGTACAGATCATAGTGATGTTGTACAAATTAACTATGTGACAAGGAAATTGCACTCTCATCATTTGTGATTAGATCACCTTAGATATATAAATGAAGAGAGGTCCATATGATTAGTTCCTAGATTGAGATGATATGAGACAGTATCAGTCCACGAAGGATTAATCATTAAATATCCCTAGTCGTAGTATTATCGAGACTGGACATCGATAATGCGGAATAGGCTAGTATTGCACTTGTGCGCGTTGTGAGGGCACAACAGCATAGTTCTCATATATTTGGGTATTGGATACTCATGCAAGTGCGATAGGAGGTTATGTTTCACCGATGGTACGGGAAATAGCTTCGCTCTGGATAGACCCATCGGAATCCCATTGGTATTATGACTATGTGTCTATGGGAATCCGACATCAGGGTAGGTGTATTTGGTCTTAACCTGAGACTTGCACCGCTAATGCTTACGAAAATCAATATACTTTAGTTGAGGTCGTCTAGGACTCTAACCGGTTCTGTGTACGCCGAAGCAGAGTATATTGAGAATCGTAGAGTATTGGGTGTGAAGTCAAGACGGAAGTATCACTCCAGTCATAGTGGAGATGATGTCACGCAGGATACAGTATTAGTACTCTGAGGTGCTGCAGCCATCGGGATATTATGACAAGGTCATGTATATCCGATTATAGAGACTAGTTACCAGACATCCGACATGTGCTTCGTACGAGGCAGACGATTATCCAGCCCCAGGCCTAGCACGTGACTATCCGATACTGGGCTGATATGCACAATACTACTGTATACTACGCCTGATACAGATCTATATATTCCTGTAAGAATATTTCCGGAGAATTGGGTAGCATGGCGTTTTGCTAGAAGCCAACCTTGTCTTGTGAATCGGTAAAACGTAGTACTTGGTACTTACGTGTTCGGATAGTCCGACGACCGTATTTACTGCCAACATATCCGGGGATCTCATGGGTCGCTTCCCAATGATACACCGATGACGTATGACTCGCACATTTTTATTAATCTGGATTAATTTGATGAGAGAGAAAATTAATCTGGGATTAATTAATGAGATATTTTATCTGGGATAAAATATCGTCTAAAGAGAGAAAACGATTAATTTAGAATTAATCGGTAAAGTTAATATATTCGATATATTGAACGAAATTAGATTTCGACGCGGAATTGAAATTGGATTTTAATTTGGGCGAGCGAATTAATTTAGAATTAATTCGTTAGCGACGTGAATAGTGAATTCGCTAGGCGTAATCATTTAATTACGACGCAACGGAAAATTCGCTAACTAGGAATTAGCGAACCCGAGCCCGAGAGTGATTGCGAGCGCATTCGTATTTCGAATTCGAGTGCGGCACGCACGTCACATCAAGCGTCAAATCATTCATCACATCAAGCGTCAAATCAAACGTCACTTTGAGTGATGTGACATTTCATTGATTGATGTGATTGATTGATGAAATACAACTTGACACTTTGAGTGATGTAAGTTTGGAATAGTGTAGTGGTTGGAAAGTTTAGTATTTGACTTTTTGAAAGCCAAATAAAATGTAATTACCTTTATTATATTTTGGAATATATAAGGTAAATGCTTTACACTTTCTAAACAATCAATCACACAATTATCTCTCTCATTCCTCTCTCATTTTCCTCTCACATTCACGCCCAATGGGCAGTGAATAAACTCACTGGTTTCTTCATTTTGCCGTGAGAAGGGAAGCATTTGTGCCTTGATTTTGTGGCAAAATCAAGCGGAGCTAGCACTCCGAGAGACTTGCGAAGGTGTTAGGGAAACTCACCCACGAGCCGGGAACCATTCGACGAAGCTTGGAGCTTGACGAAGGACCAAAAACGAAGTCAAAACAGTGAGCAAAAAATCTGCACTGCAGTTCGCCAAAAACCAGTGAGCAATCTTGGAGTTTTGTTCGTCATTTCGTCTCAACCGATCGATGTGAGTATTCCGCAACTCCTTTGATATGTATTTCACACTTTATCATGCTTGTTTGATGATCTTGGGACCTAGAATAAAACCAACAATGGTATCAGAGCCTAGGTTCAAGCATGAAATTTTTAGGGCTTAAAATTGGAAATTGATTTTGAGCATGATTTGGTTAAATTGTTTGTTGAGCATGTTTAAATGATGTTGAATGAAGTTTGATTGGATCAATTTCATGAAAATTGATTTGGAATAATTTTCCCCAAAATATCTGTTGGCCGAAAGTTTAGGGTTATTTGGAAATTTGGAATTTTTTGATTTTGATTCATTGGATGAGTTAGAATCATGTAGGATGATGTTAATTTGAAATTAATTGGATTGAATTTTGAATTGAACAAAAATCCCCAATTTCCTTAAGGTGGCCGAATGCATTATGCCCTATAATGTCTTGGATTTTTTGATTTTTGAACATTGGATGTGTATGAAATCATTCGGGAAGTTAATTCGATGTCGATTGTGTAATTAATTGGATTGAATTCAAATCGGATAAAATTACCTTCTTTGGCCGAGACTTTGGTAGCATGTAAATGGGTTTGATTTTTCATTTATGTGTTGGACATGTGATGATGATAATGAACATGATTAATTAAGCTAATTTAATGTTTTGGAAATATTGATTTGGGTGATTAATCATGTATTGCACTTTAGGTAATTAAATTGCGGAATTGGATTCATGTAATTTAGTTATTTAGGCCTTAAATTGGATTTGGGCTTATTATGTTGTAAATGGGCTTATTGGGCTTTGTTGTACAAAGTTGGATTTGGACAAATTGGATTGGATCCAATTGGGCCCAAAGCCACTTCCGTTAAGCCCAAATACAACTTATAAACCTTTAAAGTTTAATTGGGCCTAATGGGCCTAAATTGATTTATTTATGGGCTTATGGGGTTACTCCTTGATTGGGCTTTGGTTTCCGAAGCCCACGCCTTAAAGAAAGAAATTAATTAAAGCCCATTAGACTTGAATTGAATTGACGTTGGACGTTAATCGGGCTTTGAGACCCGACACGATTAATTTGGAATTTAAGTCGTTAAAGGTTTATTAAATAAGTGTAATATTTAATTTGGAATTGAATATTGAATTAGTATTAATACATGTTAAATTGGATTTAATGATGTAGTTTAATTTAATCAAGAATTCGTACTTTGAGTACTTATTCGCAAAAACGAGTTTGACTCGACCAAAATCCAATCGTTGTTTGAACATTGGATGATCACTAATTATCAGATTAATTAATTTGATTAGATTGATTGATAGCATGCTTATGTGTGAATACGTGGTTGTGATGAATGAATAATGTATATCGGATGGATATTAGTCGGGTGGGGCAATTTTGGAAATTGTTGTAATAAATTCGATTTATTAAATTGGACCTGCGTGTCCAGCCTTATCACCTCTATTCTCTTTGTATTCTCTTCTCACCTATTCCCCTCAATGTAAATGAGGTTTCTTTAGAAGTGTAGTGTAAGGGGTAGAAGTAATACAAGTGCTAGCTTGAGTGAGAAAGGGAGAGATTTGATCTAGGATCAATGTGTTAAGTATCCATCCGCATATCATTATTATTTTATTTCATACTCGCTTTATTATGTATTTAGAATGCATGTTTAAGGGTGTGTTGATGATGAGACCTTAACAAAGATAATGAAATTGGTAGCCAATTTGCACGCGAAAAGCCCTCATCAAATATCATGCGTCTTTTCCTTCCATTGAGTGATTCTTACTCAAGATCCTAGATTGGCATGGGTTGTTGGCCAAAGTCAAGCCCTTGTCCGTCGAAGATGTGTTTGAATCACGAGGCTTTGTTCCATATTGGTGTCTTGTCCAAGTTGTGTTTGTTGGCCAAAGTCAAGACCACTTCTTGTCCATCGACATTGATTATGAAGCTTCCATGGTCAATGGGTCCCGCTTGACTGGGGATCACTAGGTTTGTTGTGCCAAAGCCAAGGCCTAGTTGATTTAGAGGAAAAAGGTTAGGTAGTATATATTGGATATATAGGCATATATAAGATATATGTTTAGGACTTAGATGTCCACCTACTGGATCTAGGAGTTGGATTAGATCCAATTGATCTTAGAGATCTACCTAGTTAATTATCATACAATTTGTTGGCCAAAGTCAAGATTGTGTGATATTTAACGGGATCCTAGCCCACTAGGAAACACGGTTTCCCGAGTACTCGACAGAGGGTTAGAGGCTCGACGAAAAATAGTGGGAGGCAAGAATTGAATTTGCAATATTCGTTCAATTACTCGCCATATGCGCTCAAAACAATATCACTCGTCATATATTAAAAGTATTAGTTGGACTAATATTTAATGTTGTTTTAATAAACAGTTGGACTGTATTATAGTTGATTATATATATTTGATTATATTAATCAATATATTTGAATTAATTAATTTCAGTTTACAGTTGATTTTATAATTGGATTATAGTAATCAATGTAATTGAGGTTAATTAATTTGGATTATATTTGATTATATAGTTGGACTATTATATCATTATAATATATATAGTACCACTAATCGTTGATTAAATAGTTGGACTATTGTAATCAAGATAAAATTGAAAAGTTGGATATTTAAAATATAATCTGGATTAAAATATTTTAAATAATTTAATTTTCAAATTGGGAATAAATAATAGGTTACTTTATTTGATAAAATAACTTATTATACCTTAAGCCCAAAATTAAGCAATAAAGTAGAGCATAAAATCTTTGGAAGATTTATGTGATGATGACTTTAGTGCTTAATTTAATATACTTGTCATAAATCTAATTTTAGATTTAAGAAGTATTAAAATTGCAATTTATAATTCTTGAAGAATTAATTGACTATTCTAGAGGAGATAAAGTCAAAATTTGCAATTGGGCATGTAGCACGAGGTGCACATTGTTTCGATATTCTAAAAACCCAAGGCTTGGCCTAAGGTTCCTGAAATATTGAAAAAGGATGATTGACATATCCCAAAGTGACTACCATTGGATATGGCAGACACGAAGGAATTAAAGAAAGGGCAAGGCTCTTACTTTAAAAATGATTGTCAAAGTTATGTTCACTACTAGTATTGAAATTAGATTTTAAATACTTAGTGTGGTACATAAAATATATGTATTGATGTTCAGAATCTGCTTTGAGCAGGATACTGACTTCAAGCTGAGATTGCTCTGCGAATCGGAAACGGGACGGAAAGTCGCTGTGTTTCGACCGTAGATACCTAAGTTTAGGAACTACCCTTCGGGTGTGTACTTAAATTAGGAACTGTTATAATGTAACTAGTTTGACTAGAGACATTATCTCTATATCAGTGTTTAATCCATTGTGGATAAACCTTTATATTCTAGAACACTAAGTGTTTCATTATAAAGATGATACTGAGATAAACACATTAGATGTGAATAACAAATTTATATTTTGAATATAAATTAAATCTCAACATATAAAATGACAAATAAATAGCTCAAATTGATTTGATCAATAGAGACTTATTTGTGGCATTGTTGTCTGGGACACAATTAAACAAGACTCGTATATCCGCACTTTTGAAGAGTGGGTACTAGGACTGATTTGACTATTCAAATAAAGTCTACGAATCTAGTTTGTTAGGTAAAGTACCTAAAACACTGTTTACTTGGTAATAGTGTAAGTGCCACCGATCTGTTAGCCCTATTCATGGTGAAGTTAGTGGGCCCATATCTAGCTAGGCTAGATGTGAACATGAATGTTTCGTGACCTTAACGGATGTGGCATCACGTTATGGTTATGTGTTTCTTTGAAGAACACAGATCAGAAACTTTTAGAGTTTCGACACGAAGTAGATAAACAGATCGACTATAGTATTATGCCGTCACGGTAAGACCGTAATGAAAATACTTAAGCAGTAAGTTTCAAACATACATGAAAGAGTATAGTATTCTTTCAGATGAGGACTCTCCCGAGACAAGTCAGTTAGACGGTGTGTCCGAACGAAAACCGAATTTGTTGGACATGATAAGGTTTATCACGAGTCGCTCTGAGCTATCATTTCCTTCAACAGGATATGTATTAACAGTGCAAAACTTATTTAGAATAAGGTTCCATATAAATCTGTTTGACAGATATCATATTGATATGAACAGGAAGAAACATGGTTTCTCATTCCTAATAATTGGGTATGCCGGGCATAACGTTTGGATGATACCAAACTAAGGACCCAAATTGGATAAGTGCCAAATATAGGTTATCCTAAGGGAAACCATAAGTATAGTACTTTAAATCTCGCATGAGAACAATATGATTGTTGCTCACCATGCGGTTTTCCAAAGAGGAATACCGATATGCAGTGGTCAGTGGGAGGATAGTGATACTCGATGAAAATCGGAGTAATACTATTCAAGGCACGAAGTCCATAATGGAACACAAATAGTTCATCAAGGATGAAACTAAACCATTAATCTTCAAATACACAAGAACCACGTAGATCGAAGAGAATCAGAAAACAACCTGGGGTATGGGTTTCTGAAGTAACCCCTTAAAGATGTAAATCTTATGGAGGTATACCAACCGACTACGTACGAGGAAGTGATACAAGGTATCAACTCCCTTTTATGGCAAAGTGCCATAAGTCCGAAATGGATTCCATGTATAACAACTATGTTTGGATACTAGTTGTTGTACCGCAAGGCATTGTGCCTATTGGTACTGTAAACGTCTTCAAGGAAGACATACATGGATGGCAACATACCAACGTACAAAGCTAGGCTTGTGACGGAAAGGTATCGTTATCAACGTTATGTTAATAACGGTTCAACCTTTACCTGTTTCCATAGTAAATCCATTGATGATGCTTATTGATACTGCATATTTCATTTATGAAATGTGTCAGTTAAAGATCAAAATCGCCTTCATGAAAAGGAAACCTTTTGGAGGATGCTTACAACATCCTGACGATTTTGTATAACCGAAAAACAAGGTTTGCGGGTTATTCGATCCATGTTTGGATTGAAGCAAGCATAAGGTTCTTGGAACCGACGTTTTGAAATAATCATAATGGTTTATGATTTGACTCAAAACGAAATAATTCTTGTGTATATAAGGAGGTTAGTGGGGAGCGCACTGACAGTGAAATTCCCATAAGCAATTGGTGGAAGCTTGGCTTTCATAGATATTCTCCATAGAATTCTGGGGAGTAACAACCTTTATTCAAGGAATAAAGATCTACTGGGATAGATTTGGAGTTGTTAACACTCTCTGGGAAATTGTACATTTAAAATGTACTAGATATGGTGTCTCATACGCTTTGAGCATATGGAGTCACAATCAGGACAATCCAAGTGATAGTCACTGGATTGAAGTTAAGGACATCTATTAGTATCTTAGAGAACTAAAGATTGTTGTCTAAAACTATGGAGAAGGAGAACTTGAAGTGACTGGGATCACTGCTGCAAGTTTCCAAACAGTTAATACTACGGTACTATAAAGTTTGAAAAACGGGACAGTGAGCTGGAAATCTTCCGAGCAAGATACTGTTGCCGAATAAACAACAAATGCGGATTATTGCTGCGGCTGAGGCAGTAATAGAAGCCATTTGGGTCGATAATAAATCTAATTAGATTAGATATAGTTCTGTTAGCAGCTGAGCTAGACGTCAGCACAAGGCTAAGGAATTAAAGGTCTCATCGACGATCCAGATATATACTTCTATATTCATCTGATTCGTTCGGATCATACATCGTGGCGATGTGATGATCGTATAAATCGCGTTAGACGATAATCATGGAAATATCCGCTGACAAAACCTTTTCTCAGCAATTTGAGCGAACCGTACATAGTTCGGTGTACGAGACTTGAGTGACTGGCTATCTACCAAGTGGGAGATTGTTGGATAATATGACCCATAGCGTCACTATTTGTACAGATCATAGTGATGTTGTACAAGTTAACTATGTGACAAGGAAATTGCACTCTCATCATTTGGATTAGATCACCCCTTAGATATATAAATGAAGAGAGGTCCATATGATTAGTTCCTAGATTGAGATGATATGAGACAGTATCAGTCCACGAAGGATTAATCATTAAATATCCCTAGTCGTAGTATTATCGACTGGACATCGATAATGCGGAATAGGCTAGTATTGCACTTGTGCGCGTTGTGAGGGCACAACATCATAGTTCTCATATATTTAGGTATTGGATACTCATGCAAGTGCGATAGGAGGTTGTGTTTCACCGATGGTACGGGAAATAGCTTCGCTCTGGATAGACCCCTCGGAATCCCATTGGTATTATGACTATGTGTCTATGGGAATCCGACATCAGGGTAGGTGTATTTGGTCTTAACCTGAGACTTGCACCGCTAATGCTTACGACAATCAATATACTTTAGTTGAGGTCGTCTAGGACTCTAACCGGTTCTGTGTACGCCGAAGCTGAGTATATTGAGAATCGTAGAGTATTGGGTGTGATGTCAAGACGGAAGTATCACTCCAGTCATAGTGGAGATGATGTCACACAGGATACAGTATTAGTACTCTGAGGTGCTGCAGCCATCGGGATATTATGACAAGGTCATGTATATCCGATTATAGAGACTAGTTACCAGACATCCGACATGTGCTTCGTAGGAGGCAGACACTTATCCAGCCCCAGGCCTAGCACGTGACTATCCGATACTGGGCCGATATGCACAATACTACTGTATACTACGCCTGATACAGATCTATATATTCCTGTAAGAATATTTCCGGAGAATTGGGTAGGCATGGCGTTTTGCTAGAAGCCAACCTTGTCTTGTGAATCGGTAAAACGTAGTACTTGGTACTTACGTGTTCGGATAGTCCGACGACCGTATTTACTGCCAACATATCCGGGGATCTCATGGGTCGCTTCCCAATGATACACCGATGACGTATGACTCGCACATTTATTAATCTGGGATTAATTTGATGAGAGAGAGAATTAATCTGGGATTAATTAAAGAGATATTTTATCTGGGATAAAATATCGTCTAAAGAGAGAAAACGATTAATTTAGAATTAATCGGTAAAGTTAATATATTCGATATATTGAACGAAATTAGATTTCGACGCGGAATTGAAATTGGATTTTAATTTGGGCGAGCGAATTAATTTAGAATTAATTCGTTAGCGATGTGAATAGTGAATTCGCTAGGCGTAATCATTTAATTACGACGCAATGGAAAATTCGCTAATTAGGAATTAGCGAACCCGAGCCCGAGAGTGATTGCGAGCGCATTCGTATTTCGAATTCGAGTGCGGCACGTACGTCACATCAAGCGTCAAATCATTCGTCACATCAAGCGTCAAATCAAACGTCACTTTGAGTGATGTGACATTTGATTGATTGATGTGATTGATTGATTGAAATACAACTTGACACTTTGAGTGATGTAAGTTTTTGGAATAGTGTTAGTGGTTGGAAAGTTTAGTATTTGACTTTTTGAAAGCCAATAAAATGTAATTACCTTTATTATTTTTGGAAATATATAAGGTAAATGCTTTACACTTTCTAACAATCAATCACACAATTATCTCTCTCATTCCTCTCTCATTTTCCTCTCACATTCACGCCCAAATGGGCAGTGAATAAACTCACTGGTTTCTTCATTTTGCCGTGAGAAGGGAAGCATTTGTGCCTTGATTTTGTGGCAAAATCAAGCGGAGCTAGCACTCCGAGAGACTTGCGAAGGTGTTAGGGAAACTCACCCACGAGACGGGAACCATTCGACGAAGCTTGGAGCTTGACGAAGGACCAAAAACGAAGTCAAAACAGTGAGCCAAAAATCTGCACTGCAGTTCGCCAAAAACCAGTGAGCAATCTTGGAGTTTTGTTCGTCGTTTCGTCTCAACCGATCGATGTGAGTATTCCGCAACTCCTTTGATATGTATTTCACACTTTATCATGCTTGTTTGATGATCTTGGGACCTAGAATAAAACCAACAAATACTTCCATCTCTGTGTAATAATCCCCAACATTCTTGGTCCCCTGATACAGATGCTGTAGTTTCTGATACAACTACATGTAGTATTAGTTGGGTATAAACTCTTTCTCATGAGACCCCTAAGTTCTTCCTATCTCTGAACCGGCCTATCATAGTTTCTCCTCCGAGTAGAAATAATATGATCCCACCAAATCATAGCATAATTAGTAAATGCAATTGCTGCCAGATTGATCTTCTTCTCGTATGAGTAGTGATGACAATTAAAAATCAATTCTATTTTATTTTCCCATTCTAAGTAAGCCTCGGGGTCATTCTTGCCACGAAAGGTTGATATCTTGATCTTGATGCTACATAGATCACCATATACATCTCCTCGTCTACCATAACCCCTCCGATCGTAATCCCATGTTCTGTCATTAAATTCACCTCTATTATCAAATTATTTATTCCTCCTATCATTCCTTCTATCAAACCTCCTATTAGGCCTCCTATCATGCCCTAGCTGAAATCTCTCCTCCACATCATCAAGATCATCAAACTCATTTTCAGCTTCTTCTTCATCTGGTGGTACATATTGTGGTAGTACATGTCGGAGTGGCACAATTTGAGATGGTGGTGTTGGGATATATGCCCTAGAACATCATGTAATGTAAAAGATATTATGTTTTATGAAAAAAATGATGCATTGTTCAATTATCAAAGTGTTTGTTTAATATCGCATATTGTATATTATCATGTGTTTGTTTAATATCGCATATTGTATATTATCATGTTTACCCTAGATTACTCATGTACTTTCAGACTTAGTGTATGAGTTTCGTACACAAGAGGATTTAAGTATGAAGTTAGTAATCTAAAATAGTCCATAGAGAGCAAACAAAACATGTACTTTGTTTGTGGTTTATCTATAGCTGCGGTCCATTCTATAATTGTATGAAGACCTTGATCCGGGATCGTCCATATGGAGACATGAGAATGAAGACACCTTGTATGATGTGATCATATAGGACTCGATCCATATAGAAATGATTTTCTTAAAATTTATTTTAAATAAAGAAATTCATTTCGATCTACCAGATGGTCATATTGTTAGGGTTGGTGCTCTGAGCGTCAATTTTATTATGTATTTCCTTGTTAATACTAATGTAACATTTTATTATGAATAAAATAAACAGTTTCTTTTATATAACATCTTCATATATATGGTAAAGACGTAACTGACCTTAGAATGATTAGTTATGATACTATTGCAAAAGCGTCGCAACTGACATTGAGATGTATCATGACGTTGTCATTCTTTGACAGTTCCTGGTCAAGATTTACACTACTTGGTCAGTAAAGTAAACCCGTTGAGACTGGTCAATGTCATATATTGGAATCTTGGATTCCGATGGTTTCTCAATGAACCATGAGTCTCGAAGACTCGTATAGACGTGTAGGTGTTTATAGCGGATAAACACTGAACGAATCATCGAATATTCTTAATGGATGGTACACCAACGTCAATAAGAATCTTCTCGGGTTGAGTGAGCATAGTGATTCTTTGACTTGAGATACCACTGTGGATATATGAGTTATCCTCCACACTTAGATAGCAGTCTCGTCACCGATCTATTTAGATCAGACCTCCGCTTGTTCATTGGGTGTGGACTGATGCTCAAGATATCATGTGTCAAGAAAGGATCCGTCAGTTTTGTGTACAGAGCATATGTATTCAATATGGAATTAGCAATATGTTAAATCCATGGGCCCGTGGTACACTGTAGAAATCAGTTCTAAGTGTTATTAATGGATTGCTAATAGAAACGTCGACGTGATTATATCTATAGAGATTTGACATTTATATCTGTTGCGTGAGGAACGACAATGCCGAACGCAACAGAATCCACCCGAGATCAAATCCCGAGCGAATATTTTTTTTTTTAATTTTCGACAGTCCTTAAAACAGTGGGCTAAATTTTTAATTACAAACTTAAAATTTCCAATGCATTAAAAAATTTTCATGCATTAAGAATTACCATAAGTCCATTTAAAAATTTCAACACACTTAAATCAATTTATCAACTCTTGACAAATTAAACTAAGCATCTAAAAATTATTTCCAACACTTAAAAATAATTCAAAGCATACAAAAATTAATACATCAACTATATACTAATTCATCCAACACTTGAATGTTTCATATCCTCACATACATGCTTCCAATTTATCCAACACTTCCACAATAATTTTTCTCAATAATAATCATTAACAAATCAACAATAAAATAAACAATAAAGATTACAAATTAAATTTTACCAACAAGCTTTCAACCCTTGCCAATTTGTTGAATCTTTTCCTCAAAACTTTTCCAAATCCTCCAAGCTTTGAACTCCTTCAAACTCCACCAAATTGAGCTTTCTCAAGAAAAAGTATGGATGATCAAAAGGTGGTTTGATCACTCAAGAATGACAACCAAGATTTTCTCCAAAATCAACTCTTAAACCCTAGGAAAAATCAAGAACTTCATGCGCACAATTAATCCTTAACACTTAAAGATTAATTTCCATAGTCTTGATTATTAGTTTGGGTAATTTTTGTGAGATTAATGGCTTGATTTTGAAAGAAAAAAATTAATTCTTTCTCTAGTTGTTTGTTTCGGCAGAGGGGAGAAGTAAAAAACAACAACAACCCATTATTCTTCTTTTACTAGTTTTGGCAGTGGGTCAAGAAGGAAAGGAAACAATTTTTTTTCTTTTAAACGGCAGTAAGAGAAAAAGCAAAGTCAATTTCTTTTTCCACTTTATGCTTTTGATTTTATTAATAAAATTAAAGAAAACAAACCAAACCATAGCCATTAAATTTAAACTATAGTAAAATGGAATCTTTTCCCTACACCACATATTCAAAAAATTTAACTTAACCAAAGTTAAAATTAATCTCACTAATTTTAGTAACTAAGTTATCTTTATCAATCATTTAGTTACTTTAATTAAATAATTCAATTTTGCTTTACCTTAATCACTTTAACTAATTAAAATCTTTATTTGTATAATCTAAGTAATTAATATTATATATTAATTTAACAATTAAATTAATTCACAAAATAGTTACTAATTTAATGTAAATCAAATTTACATTTATTATACAATAAAATTATATCAACTGTTGATATAAAATTAATTAATTCAATTCATCTCATGAATTATCGGATTAAACAATTTAATCATAAAAACCCAAAAAATACTTTGTCAACATTTGACGAAAGTCACCCTAGTGCTCAACGAGTAAACTCAATATAATGGAACTCTATAGGCTCACGTTCGATTGTTACTTATATATATACATATATATCTCATATACTTGTATACATATTTCATGAAGGCCTGTCCACCTACAAATCATGATAAAACAACACGACACGTCGAACCATACAAGTCGAGGTTAAAATGCTAATGTATAATCCCTTCGTCATTACCATTTCCAATTGAGTAAAGTTATAGTTATACTGTCAAAACCTTATCTACTCAATATATGAAACTTTTCATCTTTATTCCATTAATAATTATTATATGAAAAACTCTTTTCAATATTATTTATAATGTCAAAGAAACAATTTATTCGACGTACTTTTGGCCAAAAGATTTCTGGAATATACTCTGAAAAATTTATGGGAACATAATCCAACCATATGGACTGACGAATCCTCATCTTAACACACACCGATCTTCGTGAGCATCGGTCTATACCAAACTGTCATCCAGAGGCCAGACCATGAAAGGTCTCTGACATGCATGGTATTAGACATAGAGGATCACTCACAAGACCACCGTGGTGTCTCAAGTCAAAGGACCACAATAACACTCAACTTGAAAAGATAATTATTGACAGTTTTATGGAATATCTATTAATCATATTTTATGAGTTTGTTCAATACTCTTCAACTAATGAATATCTACATTTCTATACGAACTTCCGCTAAGCTCACAGTCTGTTGAGACAAACTATATGTCCATTACATATATAGACAATGTATCAGTCTTACCAATATAATGACCGACCCATGTCAATATATCTAGACCAAGAATAATTTATATTTGAGAGAATGCGTGATATTTCTCAACACCATTTGCAACTCTTGTAACTATATCATCATATGTTGTAACTCTCGGGTCTTTTCTAAATTCATATAAGGTTTCGAGTGTAACTCAAAATCTCTAACTCTTAGAGTAATCTAACTCTTAGATTTACAATATATAAATAAAAGTAAGAGTTTTACCATATAAATAAATAAATAACCATGATAAAATAAATATTATATTGCATAAATATCAAATATTCATACAAATAGTGAATGGTACTCGATCACCATTTCCAACACTCCCACTTGATCTAGTGCCATTCACGATGGTATCTAATACCCATGGACTCCACGTGTTTCTCAAACACCTTGGGAGTTAAGGCTTTAGTTAGTGGATCCGCTATATTTTCTTCAGTTCGTACTTTAGAAACTATAATATCACCTCTAGCCAAAATTTCTCTAATTATGTGATACTTTCGTTCCACATTCTTAGATTTCTGATGAGTGCGAGGTTCCTTGGCTTGAGCTATCGCACCATTGTTGTCACAGAATAACAGAATATGATCTACTATAGATGAGACTACTCTAAGCTCCGCAATAAAATTTTTGATCCAGACAGATTCCTTTGCAGCTTCTGAAGCAGTAATGTATTCTGCCTCGGTGGTGGAATCAGCAGTCGAACCCTGTTTGGTGCTTTTCCAACTAATGGCACCACCATTGAGAGAAACACAAACCCAGATGTAGACTTTCTATCATATGGATCAGATTGAAAATCTGAATCCGTGTAACCTCTCAATTGTAAGTCTTTTCTCCATAAATGAGATACTTATCCTTTGTACCCTTAAGGTATTTCAGAATATGTTTCACAGCCATCTAAGGGTCCTGACCCGAATCAGACTGATAACGGCTTGTAACACTTATAGCCATGCTGATATCAGGTCTAGTACATAACATGGCATACATTACGCTACCAACAGCGGAAGCATAAGGCTGGCTATGCATTTTAGCCCTTTCATCATCTGTCTTAGGACACATTTTCTTAGATAGATTAATACCATGTTTGAAACGCACATTGACTATCTTACGATCAACGAAGTTGTACCTTTCTAAGATCAAATCGATGTACTTGGACTGAGAGAGTCCTATAAGGCTCCTTGCTCTATCTCTATAAAGCTTTATACCTAGTATAAAAGAGGCCTCTCCCAAATCCTTCATGGAGAAATTCTTGCTGAGATAGGCTTTGACAGATTGTAACATACCTATATCGTTTCCGATAATAAATATATCATCAACATAAAGCACTAAGAAGACTACCATGCTCTCACTAACCTTTTTATAGACGCATGATTCCTCTTCGTTTTTAATGAAACAAGACGATCTGATCACATCGTCAAAATGAAGATTCCAACTACGAGAAGCTTGTTTAAGTCCATAAATAGACCTTTTAAGCTTACATACCAGATTAGGATCTTTGGCGAATGCGAATCCCTCGGGTTATTCCATATGGATATCTTCCTCAAGATTTCCATTCAGAAAAGCCGTTTTCACATCCATCTGCCAAATTTCATAATCATAGTGTGCAGCAATAGCTAATAAAATCATGATTGACTTAAGCATGGCTACAGGAGAAAATATTTCCTCATAATCAATAACTGATTTCTGAGTATATCTTTTTTCTACTAGTCGGGCCTCAAAGGTTTCAACCTTTCCATAGGGCCCACGTTTCCTCTTGTAAACCCATTTACAACCGATAGGAATAATTTTGTCGGGAAGCGGAACCAAGTCCCAGACTTGATTATCATGCATTGAGGCAATCTCGGATTTCATAACTTCCAACCATTTTTCTGCATCGATGTCTAACATCGCCTCTTTGTAGGTTAAATGATCTTTTTCTTAAACTAAGAAATTATCGAGGGTATCATCAGATGACATCCCATATCTGATAGAGGGTCTCGATATCCTTTCTGACCTATGAGGTGGTTGTGTCAAAGGTATTTCATCTTCCTGAACTTCCGGTTCTATCGTTGATTTAATGTTACTTTGATTGACTTCATCTAAATCAATCATTCTATGATCTGCACATTCTAACACAAATTGTGTTTCTAAGAAAGTTGCATTTCGAGCAACGAACACATTTCGGTTCTCGGGACCATAGAACTGATATCCCATGGAATTTTTAAGATATGTAATGAATCGACACTTGTGTTGGGGTTGGTGCTCACAGCGCCAATTCCCGGTTGTATTTCTTTATGAATACTTCTGTAAAACATTATTATTTTGAATAATATATGCAGTTTCTATAATATAATGTATCTTTTAATATGGTAAAGACGTAATGACCTTAGAATGACTAGTCATGGTACAGTTGCAAAAGCGTCGCAACTGACATTGAGTTGTATCATGACGTTGTCATTCTCAGACTGTTCCTGGTCAAGGTTTACACTACTTGGTCAGTATAGTAAACCTGTTGAGACCGGTACATGTCGTATACTGGAATATATGATTCCAATGGTTTCTCAATGAACCATAAGTCTTGGAGACTAGTATAGACGTGTAGGTGTTTATAGCGGATAAACACTGAACGACTCACCGAAGATTCTTAATGGATGGTACACCAACGTCAATAAGAATCTTGTCGGGTTGAGTAGCACTTGTGATTCTTAGACTTGAGATGCCACTGTGGGCACATGAGACATCTTCTACACTTAGATGGCAGTCACGTCACCGATCTATTAAGATCAGACCTCCGCCTGTTCGTTGGGTGTAGATAGATCCTCATGGTGTCCTGTGCGTATCAAGATAGGATCCGTCAGTTCTGTGTATTAGAGCATATGTAGTCCATATGATTAGCAATCAGATAAAATCCATGGGCCCGTGGTACAATTTAGAAGTTAGTTCTAAATGTTCTTTTTGAGATTGCTAATAGAATAGTTGACTGGATAATCCCCATAGAGATTTGACGTTTACATCTATATCTCTGGGATATATCCGGATACCTGTGATGGAGGAATTATACATTTGCCATGACCTCGATCTGTATGATTCAGCGAGTTTATCCGTGATCGTCATAATTTACGGGTGGATAAATTATGGACACGAAATTGAATTTCGTGACGGATATGCCTGAATCTAGAGAGTCTTAATAATGAAATATACCCGTAGAGCACTAGAGCAACATTTATAAATAATATTGATTATTTATAAAGTGGTTTAAAGGTTAAACGCAAAATACATGTTTAGGGACTCGATAGTCATTTCCTTAATTATTGTGTATTTACATTTAATACTTGATTAATTTAAATACACATTAATTAATTGTCAAATTGAGATATTTGACTAATATCATAAATGAATATATGTACTTGATATTTAATGTAAATATTATACATATATTTAATATATTTGTATTTAATTAATTATTTAATTATTAAATGATTAAATTAATTAAAATATAAATATCTTAAGATTTAGATATTTGATTAAATGGCTAAGTTGCCTTTGTTGAATTATTAAAATATCTATAAAGTGTTTATTAGATATTTTAACAAGTTGATCAAATTAAAACCAAATGAAATTGAAATTAAAACTTTTGTATATGCTTGTAGCCATTTTCGGCCAAGGCCTTTTTTAGGCAAGTATATATTGTTTTCATTTCATTTTGGAAAATTAACCTAATACACTTTATCACAAACTCCATTAAAAGAAACGAAGGAAGCTTGAGAGGAAGAAAGGCAAAAACAAAGAAAAGCTTGGATTTTAGTGAGTTTTCTTAACTTGCTATTAGAAAGGAAAATGTTCCTTATGTTCTAGGTTACATCTTGTGATGTTCTTATGTTATTATTTTCTTTATTCTTTGTGTTTTTGATGATGGAAGTTTTGATGAAAGTGTTGAGCATGTATGATGAAGGAAGTTTGTAACTAGTGTAGTTATAAGTGTTCTTTTATGGTTTTTTGAAACTTTGTTGCTAATCTAGAGTTTTTGACCCACTCTTAAATGACCTAGATTTGATCTATAATTATTTCATTGTGTTGAGACTTTAATTGGATGGAAGAAACATGATTAAAGTAATTGATTTAACCAATTTGGTCCAATTTGTCTAATTTGAAGAAATTGAATAATTAGGGTTTAAGACCTTATCCAAATTTGAGGATTTTAATTTATGTGGTGTATATGGATGTGTATATGATACATATGAAATCTTATGTTGATTGGATTTCATCTTGATGTGTTTTGAACATGGAAATCACAAAATGCACAAACCCCCCCTTAATGGTGCTCTCGGCAATGGGGTTTATTTTTGTGATTTTTGGTTGAAATTTGTATTTTGATATTTGGAATATGTTTAATTCATATTAGTAATGATTTAGAATCATTCAAAATTGTTTCGGACAATTTCGGACTAAAATGAACAAAATACAAAGTGTAAGGGCAATTTGGTAAATTCACATAAATTTGATTTATTGAATTTTATTTCATAATTTTATTGTTGGGTAATTAAATAAATATGTTTATTTAATGAATCCGAGAAAAAGTTTTGAAATCGGAAAATTTGATTTTCCACCGTTTCCGCTGCGTTACCGGATTTAGCCCCGAGAAACCCCTACAACTTGTACCCTCTAGGTGCAAGTTTAATCCTACTGTGCAACTCTTACATAGGCAGGACAACCCCAAATCTTAACATACTTAAGACTCGGTTTCCTTCCAGTCTATAACTCATACGGAGTAGTCGTAACGGCTTTCGATGGAACTTTGTTCAGAAGATGAGCGGCAGTGTCTAGAGTATGGCCCCACAAGTATATTGGTAGATTAGTGAAACTCATCATTGATCGAACCATATCTAATAAAGTTCGATTCCTCCTCTCCGAAACACCATTGTGTTGAGGAGTGCCTGGAGGAGCATACTGAGCGAGAATCCCATTCTATTTTAAATTACTCACGAACTCACTGCTCATGTACTCACCTCCCCGATCTGATCGAAGGTATTTCAAGAGTTTTCCGATTTGTTTCTCTACTTCAAATCGGTATTCTTTGAACTTTTCAAAAGTTTTCGATTTGTGTTTCATAAGATACACATAACCATATCGTGACAAATCATCGATAAAAGTTACAAAGTATTGAAACCCACCTATGGCAGCATGATTTATAGGACCACATACATCGGAATGCACAAGTTCCAATAAATCATTAGCATGGTGTCCAACACCACTAAATGAGGATTTGGTCATTTTACCTTGAATACAATATTCACAAACTGGTAAAGGTTCTATGGTTAGATCTGATATCACACCATCCTTAACTAGTTTGGTTAGGCGTTTTATGCTTATATGACCTAATCTCATATGCCAAATTTATGTGTTATTTATTTCTTCTGATATTTTCCTTTTAGATTTCTCTATATTAAAGACATCACGAATTTTTGTTAGAATGTAATGACAATCAACCTTGGGATATGAAACAAGCAAAATATTCATATTATCATATAAATTCAAAACATCATCTTTAATATTTATATGAAATCCTTCGCTATCAAGTACATGAAGTGAAATGATTTGTCATATCATAGTCGGCACAAAATAACAGTTATTAAGTTTAATATTAAATTCATCAGAGAGTTTCAAAAATATAATTCATACTGCTTCAACTTGTAGAGAATCTCCTTTCCCTACTCGCAGCTGGATCTCTCCCGGCTTCAATCTTCTAGTTTCCCTCAGATCCTGGAATGAATTGCAGATATGAGAAGGACAAGCGGTGTCTAACACCCAAGTCGAACTAGAATCAAAAGCAAGTGTAATGTCAATAATAGGAAAGCAATTACCTGAGGGAGCTATATTCAAAGAAGCTAAATATTTTGGACAGTTGTGTTTCCAGTGTCCAAGTATGCCACATTAGAAACATTTTCCTTTTGCAACATCTGTTTTCACCTTCGGTTTAGAAACCCCTGCGGAAGCAACCTTTGGACCTTTACCTTTAACTTTCTTCTTCTTTTTCTGTTTCTTCCAAGCTGACTTTTGAGAAGCCTGAGAAGGTCCAGAAGAAGAAGCACCAATGATCATGAATGTATAACTATTCTTATTCATGTCATATTGAGCTGTCAGCAACATATTGTGCAACTCAGAATAGGTGGGAATCATCTTATGCATGTTAAAGTTAACGATAAAGTCCTTAAATGACATAGGAAGAGATGTGAGAATCACACTATTCCCAAGGCGATTGTCAATAGGAATATCCATCCTTTAGCTTCGATATAATTTATTAGCTTCATCACATGTGGGCTAACAGGTTTTCCCTCCGGGAGGAAAGTATGAAAAAGCTCGACAGCGACCCTATACTTCTCTACCTGAGTTCGATCACTTAATAGTTCCTTCAAATGCAACAAGATGGATCCAGAATCAAGCATCGACATGTACTTCCTTTGTAGTTCCGGTACCATAGATCCCAAGATGTATGACTGGACTTTCCGATCATCATCCTTCCATCTGTTTAACGTCTCACGTTCTTCATCTAAAGCATCATCCGAAAGCCTTGCGGGAATTGGACGATCTAGAACATATTCAAGTTGCTCCGCTTAGCAAAGAATATGGAGATTCATAAGCCAAACATTATAGTTAACAACACCCTGGAGCTTATGCGTATCAAGTATAGGCGAAAGCGGGTTCGACACATACATTTATCTACACAAGGATAAAATAAAGCAAAAATTAATATTTAAATATCATGATAAAATACTAAATAGAATATGGATTTACTTTTTCTATAAAGTGTCATCGCATTGTTTTACATATTCTTTATAATCTCTACAAACAAGAATATGGAAATTTAACTCTTAAATCTCACAATACAAAGTAGATCATTCTTGACATTTACGCAAGTCTCACGCTTTAGCAATATTGACCATTGTAAATTCGAGAAGGTAGACAATTATTGTCAATTGCATCTCATCCAACTCTTACACCCGGTCCTAAATCGAATCTCATCCTCACGCTTTAGAAATATTGGATAGTTCAATTTTTAGATCAACTTGTCTATCGCCGAAAGTAAGATACTAATATTAACCCCACACTTTAGTAATATTGGATAATACTTTCTCTTAAATTCGACTCATCTCATGCTTAACCGGAATAGTACAAAACATTATAACCAATCCCTCACGCTTTAGCAATATTGGGAATAATCATAATGGTTTCACTAACACCGTATAGACAAGCCGGACCATGTCATATTTTCAACTAAAATAATGACACTTAATGATCTAGCGTAGAGGTTTTTCCAAAGTCAAATGCATACAAATATATAAAATGTATGCATGTCCAAAAATGCCTAAAACATGTAATTCATAATTAAATGTATGTGGGCATTTTATAACATTGAGAAAAATTGTAAGGAACATGAACAATTAGAAGCGCGTATCGCCCTGATACCACTTGTTGAGTGAGGAACGACAATGCCGAACGCAGCGGAATCCACCCGAGATCAAATCCCGAGCGAATAAATATTTTTTTTTCGGCAGTCCTTAAAATAATGGGCTAAATTTTTAATTACAAACTTAAAATTTCCAATGCATTAAAATATTTTCATGCATTAAGAATTACCATAAGTCCATTTAAAAATTTCAACACACTTAAATCAATTTATAAACTCTTGACAAATTAAACTAAGCATCTAAAAATTATTTCCAACACTTGAAAATAATTCAAAGCATACAAAAATTAATACATCAACTATATACTAATTCTTCAAACACTTGAATGTTTCATATCCTCACATACATGCTTCCAATTTTTCCAACACTCCCACAACAATTTTTCTCAATAATAATCATTAACAAATCAACAATAAATTAAACAATAAAATTTACAAATTAAATTTTACCAACAAGCTTTCAACCCTTGCCAATTTGTTGAATCTTTTCCTCCAAGCTTTCCCAAATCCTCCAAGCTTTGAACTCCTTCAAACTCCACCAAATTGAGCTTTCTCAAGAACAAGTCTTGGTGATCAAAAGGTGGTTTGATCACTCAAGAATGACAACCAAGATTTTCCCCAAAATCAACTTTTGAACCCTAGGAAAAATCAAGAACTTCATGAGCACAATTAATCCTTAACACTTAAAGATAAATTTCCATGGTCTTGATTATTAGTTTGGGTAATTTTTGTGAGATTAATGGCTTGATTTTGAAAGCAAAAAATTAATTCTTTCTCTAGTTGTTGTTTCGGCAGAGGGGAGAAGCAAAAAACAACAACCCATTATTCTTCTTTTACTGGTTTCGGCAGTGGGTCAAGAAGGAAAGGAAGCAATTTTTTTTTTCTTTTTAACGGCAGTAAGAGAAAAAGCAAAGCCAATTTCTTTTTCCACTTTATGCTTTTGATTTTATTAATAAAAATAAAGAAAACAAACCAAACCATAGCCATTAAATTTAAACTATAGTAAAAGGGAATCTTTTCCCTACACCACATATTCAAAAAATTTAACTTAACCAAAGTTAAAATTAATCTTACCAATTTTAGTAACTAAGTTACCTTTATCAATCATTTAGTTACTTTAATTAAATAATTCAATTTTGCTTTACCTTAATCACTTTAACTAATTAAAAGCTTTATTTGTATAATCTAAGTAATTAATATTATATATTAATTTAACAATTAAATTAATTCACAAAATAGTTACTAATTTAATGTAAATCAAATTTACATTTATTATACAATAAAATTATATCAACTGTTGATATAAAATTAATTAATTCAATTCATCTCATGAATTATCGGATTAAACAATTTAATCCTAAAAACCCAAAAAATACTTTGTCAACATTTGACGAAAGTCGCCATAGTGCTCAACGAGTAAACTCAATATAATGGAACTCTATAGGCTCACGTTCGATTGTTACTTATATATATACATATATATCTCATATACTTGTATACATATTTCATGAATGCCTGTCCACCTACAAATCATGATAAAACAACACGACACGTCGAACCATATAAGTCGAGGTTAAAACGCTAATGTATAATCCCTTCGTCATTACCATTTCCAATTGAGTAAGGTTATAGTTATACTGTCAAAACCTTATCTACTCAATATATGAAACTTTTCATCTTTATTCCATTAATAAATATTATATGCAAAACTCTTTTCAATATTATTTATAATGTCAAAGAAATAATTTCTTCGACGTACTTTTGGCCAAAAGATTTCTGGAATATACTATGAAAAATTTATGGGAACATAATCCAACCATATGGACTGACGAATCCTCATCTTAACACACATCGATCTTCATGAGCATCGGTCTATACCTAACAGTCATCCAGAGGCCAAACCATGAAAGGTCTCTGACATGCATGGTATTGTTGGGATGCGGCCGTGAGTGCGCAGCGGAAAATTAAATTTATTTTGCCACTTTCCCTTCGCCCAAGACCCATTTGTTTTTATTATTCTACAAGCCTAGGTATGTTACTATATATTCTAAGCATAAAACTCATAAAACATGCAAAAAACATAAACCTAAACATGCTAACTATCATAATAACTCTAAATAAAATAAAGAAAGAAAATGACTTACTTGAACCATAGGCTCCTCCAGTCCTCCCTCCAATCTACAAGCTTTTCTCGAACTCAGCAAGCTCTTCCACGTTCCAAAGAGCCACCCAAGTGTGTGGCCTCCAAAGATGCACACACCAAAGCCAAAACTCAACGGCAAGACTACACATTGAGTGTACGGGTATTTTGCCTTTGGTGCTAGCCTAGGCAAATACCTAAAAACTTTTAACTCGAGGTTCCTTTAGTCAATTAGACTTAAGGATCCTCAAAATCAGTGGCTTACTCTTAAACTTTATAGTTGCTCACTTATATAAACCCAAGACATGAAAGGTTTGGTGTAAAAAAATTATGAAGAATTCTTTGGGTTTATATAGTGCTCAAAAGACAACAAAATTAATTAAGAATCCGATGTGGGATAAAAGCTAATTTAATCTTAGCCATTGGATCTTAATTTAGTGGTTTAATGAGATTATAAAACCCTAATAAGAGTTTGGGCCGAATTGAAATTCAAAACAAATAACAAAATTTTTTTACTATTCACATTACTATTCACGTGAATAGTAATTTTTTAAATTTTTTTTATTCCAATTCCCAAAGTGCCCCTATCGTCATTCACCAATCCCTAAGCCACTATGGAACCTCATAAATGATCTGTTCAATAATTAAACACATTGAACCATTTATGAGCAATTTCTACAACAATCATTTATGCTGTTATATTTGTACTGTACATTGTTAACCATTGATTTCGACTTTATTGTGTGTGACCTTTTGGGTTCCCCTCAAGTTGGATATGAAATGAATCGTGATAATGTAATCGAACATAAATTATCCTCCGATCAGATGGTCGTTCGATTTCAATGACCAAGGTTGACATCTAGCAACATGCCAAGGCCCCCAAATGAGAAGGAAAGATATATATATACCCAATCTGTATGTGATTTACATATGATACGGACCTTCGCCTCACTGTATCCCCACCTATTGACCTAAGGTACAAAAAATGTCTACCCATATGGTCAAAGGTATGATGTTGATAGTGTCATGAATCGTGCTAACCTAAGAATCTCACAAGATTCTTCCGCTGTGGCCACAGTCTCAAGCACTGATCAAACATATCAACCCGTGAACTGGAATACTTCTCTTATAAGAAAATATTATCCGAGAGAGTGGCGATTCTCTGTTGTATCTTTATAAACTTCATGTGTTTCAACAAATGACCCAATCATACCCTTATGACCAGATCGTTTGAACCGGGGAAGGAGAATGTCTAAGTTATTTGATCCACACATAAGATTTTAAGGACCTCAAGTCTAAGGACTAGTCATATAATCGATACATGAAAGTTATCATAGACACATGGGATAAACACTCCATATGAAAACTTTCGGCGGTCAGTTCAATGGACACGAGCAACTCATGCATCCATGTGATACACCAAGCGGACGGATCTCTGCTAGTAGCTTATGAGATCGGCTACCCCACTTAAGGGCGGATCAGATCATCATGCTAGTCTCTCCGCTTTGTGAACGCCCAGATTATTCACAAAACTATGACTAGGAACATTTAAGAGTAATGATTCTCATAAGGCGTGGAAGCCATCGTCTTATTATTCCAAGGGCTTTATTATAGTGTTGTTGATTCATATAATTTATGTAAGACACGTATAATAAAGATTGCCATTTTATTAATTAATGAAAATATTACAAATACATGTACATATAGCCCATCCACAAGTTGGATATAGGGCATATCCCTAACAATCTCCCACTTGCACTATAGCCAACTGTAGGCATTGCATTTTTGCATATTAGCCCGATGATGAGTCTCGTATGGAGACACTACCTCTTTAGTTGTGAAAGCCGCGGGAAACGGACGTTGGAAGGGTAAAATTGGAAATTAGTATTTTGTTAGATTTAACTCGCTTGCTTCGCTTCGGGTTCGCTTGTTGGACCTCTGTTTTAAAACACACCAAACCCATTAAATCACATCCAAAAATAATTAAAATATTTAAAACACATCTCACGAATAAATAATTAAAATATTTAAAATACATGTCACAAACTAAATAAATCCAATTAAATTAAATTAAAACACATGTCACAAATTAAATTCATTTCCCAAATTAAAAGATTCAAATTAAATTCCATAAATAACATTCCTAATTAAAATAAATCACATTCCTAATTTAATTAAATCACCTACCAATTTAAATAAATCATATCCTTAATTAAAAATAACAAATCAAATCAATTCCCCTAATTAAAAGATTTCCTTATCACATACTAAATTAAAAGATATCCCCTTTAAAACACACAAATTTGATTCCTTCCCCAACAAGGTAAAACCCATCCCCTTGCCTATAAAAATAACCTATCTCCACACATTCAAACCCCTGGCTGGCTGGCTCATTCTCACGAAATCAATTCACGAAATCAACCCTAAAAACTCACGCCACAAGTATACACGTAGCAGCCCTAGCATCCAACGCCATAGGCTACACTTTGCACTCACGCCTCACTCACTGCCGAGAATAAGCCACAAAGAACCCACACACCCTAAGCAATTCTCGGCAACAAACCATCACCTCACGCCCTCCACAATCAGCCCACAATCACCTCACGTAATCCTCAACCTCACACGCCACTAACATCAACCAAAAACCCTAAGCAGCCCTCACTCACCTTGCCTCACCCACGCCTAGCCACCTGCCCCTTCTCACGCCACCTAAAAGCCCACTCACGCACGCCCTTTACCACGCCTACAAACCATAACACAATCTGCCTTGACCACGTCCCCTCTCCACTCATCAAGCTAGCCAATTTCACATTCACGCACACAAAACTGCCTCCAACCAGCCCCATCATTCACGCCTGTTTGCTCCTCATCCAGCCCCTTTATTCTGCCTTCATCACTCACGCCAAAACTGCATCCAACTAGCCCTTATTGATCACACAAAACTGCCTCCAAATCAGCCCTATAACTCACGCCGAACTGCCTCTTCACTGCCCTGAAATTTAAGCCCACTGCAGCCCCCTTCACAGCCCCCATAGCCTAAGCTCTACGCACACACCCTCTACTGCCCCTATTGTCCTCACAAGTCGGCCCTTTAAAACTGCACCTGAAATACACCCCAAAAACAGTCCCCAAAACAGTAGCCTAATAGACCTGAAACAGTAACCAGAAAATACCATCAAAACAGTAGAGAAACGGAGTGAAAACAACAACACGAGCAGTGAAACCGTGAGGAAAATCGTTGGATTAGTGAACCAGAAAAGTTGCGGAGTATCAATCCTTCTGACGGCCGTGTAACGCGCTTTCGAGGAACGAAAAAAGAGGTTAGACATGAGGGCACATTCTTTATTTATTATCTTTCGTTTCTTTTATTTATTTTAAAATATTATCGCATGAGAGTCGATTGAGGCATGTTGTGAATGTTGGATGAGCGGGGTATGTGTTCCCTTTTGTGGTATATCGGATGGAAACCCGGAAGTAAATTTCTTAGCCGATACCGAATGAACGGTATTGCGGTCTGCACTCGGGGTACAACGCTGTTGGAGTTTCTAGAGGTCCCAAGATCAAATCTAAGCATGAAACACAAGCGAATACAACGACGAAGTTGCGGAATACTTACATCGAGCGGTTGAGAGACGATTTGGGCAACAAAAACGAGCTCACTGCCCTTCATGAACTGCTCACGCAGTAGCAGTAAAACACAGCCACTGGTTCGGTTTTGGTCACCAAAATCAAGCTCCAAGCTTTCCGAAATGGTTCCCAACTCATGGGGGGACTTCCCTATCACCTTCGCATGATCCCGGAGTGTGCTAGCACTCTTGATTTTACCATAAAATCACACTTGCTTCCCTCCATTATCCTTTGTTGAATTCCGGCAGTTCACTGCCTCAACAAAACCAGAAAATGGCGTGAAGATGAGAGGAAGAAGAAGAGGAGAGAGAGGAGGGAGAGTTCAGTCACGTTTTGGTAAAAGGAAATTGTGTATATCTTACACAAATGATTTTAAAAAATCATTAAATCCATTTTTACTTTAATGGTTTAAAAGTCAAACAAATAAAACCATTAATTCCCTCAACAACCACATCCCTCAATCACATCAAGTCAATCCAATCAATCAATCTAATCAATTGTCACATCACTCAAAGTGACATGATTTGACGCTTGATGTGACGCTAGATGCGACTAGCGATTTGACGCTTGATTTGACGAGCCGCGCTCGAATTCGAAATGTGAATGCGCTCGCAAATAATCTCGGGCTCCGATTCGCTAATTCTAAATTAACGAATTTTCCGTCGCGTCGTAATTAAATGATTACGCCAAGCGAAATCACTATTCACGTCGCTAACGAATTAATTCTAAATTAATTCACTCGCCCGAATTAAAATCTAATTTTAATTCCGCGTCGAAATCCAATTTCGTTTAATATATCAAATATATTAATTCCTCGATTAATTCCAAATTAATCATTCTCTCTCTC
>SKCR01039291.1:0-84162 GCA_019454045.1 Zanthoxylum bungeanum | reverse complement strand
CTTGCCCGATTCCCTATGAGGAAATCCACCGCGAAGCTTTAAGTTTGTAGCTTACTCCTTGTTTTTGTCGCCCACTATAACATTGCACGAGCTCTATGTTAATTTTGCTTTATTTTTCTGTCTCCGATTTTTGTTTACGAGGGTTTTACATTTTTTTTTTTGTTGGGTTTTATTGATCGGGGTATATGTAAATGTGCTTGTTGGAATAATTTTTTTGGGTGGTTTTGTTAAAATTGAAACGGTGCATGATTTTGTTTGGCTACTAAACCTATATTTGAAACTGTATTATTTGCTATTTGATTTGATGATTCTCGTTTTGGGTGTTTTGCATGATGCTCATTTTAATATTTTTTTGGTTGTATATTGGAAAATGAATTTTTTTTTTTTTTTTTTTTTTTTTTGTGTTTTTTGTGTTTTTTTGCTTTTATTGGGGTGTATGTTGGAGTGTCTAAAATGGAAAAGGGCATTTCCAGTTTTTGTGTTGAAAAGCTTGCGCTGATAGAAGCATTTGCAGGATGTTTTAAGTAAATGAAGTATTTGGGTTGTTGTTTTATGGTATTGTAGTTAGTACACCTATTGTAACATAGATCTTTGGCAGTGTCTTTGAAGCCGGAGCTTTTTGAGGGTTTGCGCTTTGATTTTACCAAAGGACTTAATCAGAAATTCTCACTCAGTCATAGGTGATTTTATCTCCTTTATTCTTTTTGATATTCAGTACGTGTATACATCTATTTGATTACTAATATTTTTCTGTATTATACATCAGTGTGGTCATGGGACCGACAGAAATTCCTTCACAATCTACAGAAACCTTGAAAATCCCTACTGCTCACTATGAGTTTGGTGCTAATTATATTGACCCGAAGGTAAATACTTGGTCATTACCATATTTACATTGTAAGAAAATAATTCGATGATCATAATTTCAATCAAGTAGAGGTAGGAGTACTGATGGTTTTCCCACAGTTGATGCTCATTGGGAGGGTATTGACCGATGGTAGACTAAATGCTAGAGTGAAGTGTGATCTGTCTGACAATCTTTCTCTGAAGGCTAATGCTCAGGTAAAGTTCTGTTAATGCCTTTCTTTTTCCTTCTGATTTTGCCCCCCCTCTTTGGTTGGTGAAGAAAGTAGCTTTTCATATGCATACTATTGAGTAACTTCTGTTTTGTTCTTTTCCAGCTTACGAATGAGCCTCATATGTCTCATTGCATGATCAACTTTGATTGCAAGGTCAACCACTCTTACTCATTTGCTTATGTTGTTTTACTACAAGTATGATAAACGACATACTTGATGCATTGAGCATTCTTGTTATTTCACTCTTACTATGCTGAGCATTTGAGGGTGTTTTTTTTCACTGTTGTTTTGCCGGAGAAAGCTGGGCCTTGTTGTTTGCTGCCTGTAGCTTGAAGTCAACAGGATTGCCTGTTATGTATTGAATGTTTAAATTTTTAGACAATGCCTCATTGTATTAGGGCGAATCATCTTGTTCTGCATGTCGGGTTACGAATTACCTGATGTGTTGCTTTAAAGAACTTCCGTATGGAAACGACTTCATAACTTTTGGGCTAGGTTATTTGTGGAAGAAATCTTTTGGAATACACACTTTTTGAAGAACAATTTTGCTTTAGCTATCATGACAGTATTATGAACTCCTGGTCTGGTGTTTTCTTCCATAAGCAGGGTAAGGACTACAGGACTCAATTTCAGTTTGGAAATGGTGCCCTGTTTGGAGCCAATTACATCCAGGTATACGTCTGATCAAACAATGGAATACTTTATATTTTTGCATGGGTTGTATGGGTTTTCACATGAACAAACTGGGATCTTACTGATATGCCATGAAAAATGATGGTCGTTAGTATTTTTTGGATGGGAGTTGTAGAGCTCTGGAGCTAGGTCATCTGTGCTTTGAATAAACCTGATATATTAGAAAATTCAAAGAACTACTCAAAGATCTTAGAGAAAATACTCAATATGGAACACTGTGAAATTTTTTAATAACATTAAATTCATATTATTAAAGAGGGCTTATGGTGCAAAACAGAAGGAAGATTTATTGCTATATATGATAGTTGTCTGTTTTAAACATACACATGTAGCATCCTGTAATTTTTTTTTACTACTGGGACTAGTTTGTTTTTCATTTTTTCCCCTTCATGGAGCTGATTAATATGTTATCTTATGTTTCTTAGTAACAAACACTAAGAAGCCATTAGTGGTAATCTAGAAGCTTTTCGTTATAGTCTCGGACCATAATACACCATACAGACACAAATGAAAAATTTCTAGAAGGATTTTTATTTAATAGTGCTGCTCTGCTCAGTCAGTAAATGAATTATGATTGTTGTTAGTTTGAAAAATGCACTACTTGTTCTTGTTACTACTAGCTTTCTAAGGTTTCTGTAATATTGGTTTGCCATTGTGCATTGATCTCTGTAGAGTTTCTTTAATTTCTTCCTAAGGTATAATCACATTCTAATAATTCAATGTACTCTCGTTCTTGATACTTAACTGTAACTCTGTGCTTTTTCTTCAGAGTGTGACCCCGCATATGTCTCTGGGTGGTGAAGTATTTTGGGCTGGTCAACATCGGAAGTCGGGTATTGGTTATGCTGCTCGATATGAAACGGATAAGATGGTAGTGTGCTCGATTTTATTCTTCATAACATGGTTTCAGTCTTATAGTCTATTACCTTGACTTCACAACATCTGGCCAGCAATGGGAGATACTAGTTCACATAAAAAAGCTATCTATATAGTTTTTTTTGTCATGGCAATCAATTGCATATGTTTGTTGCTTTAACCACAACATCTCTTTCCCAACTTCTGCTGCAGCAATGTTCTCAACTTCTATCGTGGATAAAGCAAACACAATTCTGCAACATTGACTGCCATGAAACAATTCCCTCTGCAAAATTGTAGAGAAAAGTTGAAGTAGATTTTCTTCTATCAAGTTCTCCAACTATATATGCATTTGTATAGACTTCAAGTACTAGATCAGCTCCCCCGTAGCATAATCACGTCTTTGAAGTACCCTTAAGGTACTTGATAATCCACTTGATTGCCTCCCAATGGTCTCTCCCCATATTAGAGAGAAACCTGCTCACCATGCTTACTGCATGGGCAATATCTTGTCTTGTACACACAATTGCGTACATAAGGCTTCCAACAGCTAAAAATAGGGCACCACTTTCATCTCCTCTATCTCTTCCTTGGATGAGGGACACAAACTCTTGCTCAACATAAAGTGGTTAGCCAGTGGGATCCTGATTGGCTTGGCCTTATCCATGTTGAGCCTAATCACCCATTTAACATTTTTTTCCTGTGATAACCACAGCTTAAGGGCTATGATCAATTTGCATATCCAAAATCTATTGAGTTAGACCTAAGTCCATGTCAAATGACTTGGAGAGTTTCTCCTCAAGCTTATGAATCTTAGTTGCATGTTGTCCGACAATCAACATGTTGTCGACATATAGTAACAGGCCCCAAATTTTCCCTCTGGATACCTCTCAACGTACAAACATTGGTATGCAACAATACTCTTGTTCCCTTGACTGACCATAAATGAGTCAAACTTCTTATACCACTGCATTTGCGTTTTTTTCAGGCCATATTGTTCTAGAAAAGGGCTTAAAAGGTACTTGGTCATTCCGATTATGCATGAAACGGTTGCTAGGCGGTGTCAAGTGATTGGGCGGCTCTGTACGTTTTTTTCCTCGTTTATTTATTTTCTAATTTTTTGAATAAAAAATAAAACCTCCTAGCCTCCATCGTATGCCTACTACCTTGCATTTTTAGAATATTGAGGCCGTATAAGCTCTTCTTTAGCTTGCAAACGAAGTTCTCTTTCCCTGAAATCTCAAAACCTTTTGGTTGTTCCATGTAGATTTCTTCATCTAAGTCACCGTGAAGAAATGATGTCTTCATGTCTATCTGTTCAAGTTCTAAATCCAGAATAGCCATAAAAATTACAGGGTCAGATGATGTTCATTGACTGGATCACTGGATTGATTGGATGACGTGTCAGATGATGTGGAGATATGCTGATGTGGCAATTTACTATACATGATTAATGATGTGGACGCTGTCTGGTTAGGATGCGGACACGCTGACGCAGTCGTCTTCAACCTCCAATTGGCGCTTATGGCTCACTCCGGCCTCCATTCGATTGTTGGAAAATTCTTTCGTGCTCATCTTGGCTTGAATAATTCGATGGTATTCTCAAAGTGGATTTCGAGCACTTTGACAAAACACGAATTTGAAGTATGTTTATTTTGATCCCAATGCTCAACCTGGGCCTCTGGATCCACTTGTAGGTAGAGCTCCCTCAATAAATAGCAAGCTTGGCTAAATGAGCAATTTATATCATGCGTGAGTGAAATACTGAGCATTTGATTGTGAGTTTTGATTTAGGAGTGTTTTTCTAATTTGCTCGGTAGCTTATTTCAATTGAGAAGTAAGTCGATGCTGACTTTGACAAAAGATGCTAGCTGCTCATTGCATCTAGATGCTGGTTGCTAGTTGTAGCTTCTAGAATGGTGGTTTTGGATGATTTTGCTTGGGCTGGATCCTTTTGAAGATGAGTTGAATTCTTCAATTCTCCCTTTCCAAGCTCCGGTTCCATCTAATGTGTCAATCATTTGTTGTGCATCTCAACTATGTCAAGGTTGCAAAAGTGTGTTGCTTTATCCATGACATAAGTTAGGGAAGAGAGAGATGTTGTTAAAGCGATTTCTTCAAGAACTTGGAGTCAAGCAGGAGGGCCACAAGGTACATTGCAACAATCAAAGTGCTTTGGATTTGAACAAGAATTCAATGTACCATTCCCGAACCAAGCATATTGATATTTGCTATCACTGGATACACGAGACGATGGATAAGAACTCTTGATACTTATCAAGATCCGTACAAATAAGAATCCAGCGGACTTGTTAACAAATGTGGTTACTTGTGAGAAACTGTAGTTGTGTAAAGACATAGTTGGGATGGACAACAATATTTGTCACACATATGGGACTGGATGGGGGAGAATTAAAGAATCTAGCCCATCTTTAAAAGGATCTAGCCTAAGCAGAACCATCCAGAGCCACCGCCATTCTAGAAGCTGCAACTTATAGCCAACATTTAGCATCTTCTGTCAAAGTCAGCACCGACTTACCCTGCAAGTTGTTCAAAGGTGTTGTTATTCAAAGATTGTAGGCAAACTCCCTCAATAAATAGCAAGCTTTGCTAAGGGCGCAATGCAGATCAAGTGTGAGTGACATACCGAGCATTAGAGTGCGAGTTTTGAGTGTTTTCTAAATTTGCTCTGTAAAATCTTGTAGTTTATTTCAATTGAGAAATAAACTGTTTTGAATGTTAATTCTTGATCTTCTGATCTCATTTTCCCCAATATTGTTTTTTACCTCTGTTGTTATAAAGCTCTCTCCATTTCTTACAAAGCTTTGTGCAGTTGCTACCTGTTGAGGTAAATATCCCACATCGGTTGAGTTGAACAAATGAACTCAAAATATAAGCATTAGGCACTTTTGGGTTGGCCCATGAATTTCAACACTACCCATTAAGGGTGGCATACTTGCAATGAATTTTTGCTTGAATATTCTAAGACTAAGTGATAGAATATTCGGAAATTGATTCACAACATTACGAGTTAAGTGAAGAAATATAATTGTATTCAGAATTTCATAGAATTCCTTCAGATGCAAATAACAATAACAAGGAAAAGAAGAAATAGCAGCCCTCAGGCCTGCTCCATAGCAATTGCATGCCCACAACAATTAACCAAAATATTCGATATCCCCCAAGATTCATGATTACAAAATATATATTCTCTTTCCTCTAACTAACTCAATCCTCACATTTCGCCAGCTGTCCCACCTTCCACCTCACGAGCTCTTCTGGTTGCCCTTCGTTCATAAACATACTGAATTTGTGGCTTCTCCACTAAATGGGCTGCTGCATCAGGATCAACATCTATAACCTGCTCCAGTCTAGGCCCAGGCCCGTTCCTCTGCAAATCTTCATGGAAACTGATTCTATCATTGCCTTCCCCCCAAGCAACGGACTTGTCCTCAAGTCCGCATTTAGGAAACTGATGCAAAATGTTCCCCTGATCCTCCCACGTAGTATCTTCCACTGGTTTGTGTCGCCATTTAATTAACCACTGACGCACCTGTCGAGTCCCTCTCTGTTTATACCTCTGAGCAAGTATGGATTCTGGCACCCACTGCTCTTGGCATTCCATTTCCATTTCTTCAGGGAGGGACATCGGAACTTGTCCAGTGCCTAATGCCTTCTTCAACTGAGAGAGCGTGGAATACTGGATGGATTCGTGCCCCGTCAGGTAAGCGCGCAGCTTATATGCTATTTCACCCACCTTCTGCAGAATTTGGAAGGCCCATAGAATTTAGCAGCTAATTTAGTGTTAACCCTTCTTGCCACGGATTGTTGCCGGTATGGTCGTAGCTTGAGGTAAACCCACTCGCCTACCCTGAAAGACACATCCCTCCGATGCACATTGCCATATTTTCTCATGCGATCTTGAGCTCTCACTAAATTACCCTTGAGCTGCCGAAAGATTTCATCTCTCTCTAGAAGCTCTTGGGCCACTGCCTCCACTAAGGTTTCACCATGAACATACTTACTTAAGACAGGGGGATGACGTCCATAAACCGTGTAAAAAGGAGTGGTACCAAGCGAGACCTGAAAGTTGGTATTATACCAGAATTCCGCCCAATGAAGCCATTCTGCCCAGTGGCTCGGCTGTTCCGAAGCAAAACATCTAAGGTAGGTTTCCAAGCAACGGTTGAGTACTTCTGATTGTCCGTCGGACTCCGGATGATACGCTGAACTCATCCTTAAGGTGGTTCCAAGTTGCGTGAATAATTCTTTCCAAATATGGCTCAAGAAAATTGAATCCCTATCGCTCACAATCGACTTCGGAACCCCATGTAAACGAACTATTTCATGACCGAATACTTCTGCAACTTGTTTTGCTGTGTATGGATGTTTCAGTTTCAAAAAATGGGCATATTTAGACAACCTGTCTACAACCACCATTATTACTTCGAATCCCTTTGACTTGGGTAAGCCCGTGATAAAGTCCATAGCGATATCCTCCCAAATAGCATTCGGAATCGGTAGTGGTTGCAAAAGTCCCCCGGGAGCAGTGGTTTGGTATTTCTGACGTTGGCACACTTCACACTCCGCAACAAATCTGTTGATATCACTCCTCATTCCCTTCCAAAACACATTGGTAGCAATTCGTCGGTATGTTCGGATTGAACCCGAATGTCCCCCTATTGGCGTCGAATGATATTCCCGTATGAGTTCTGGTACCCATTTGGACTTGGCTGGAATCACTAAACGGTGTTCAAAAAACAGGTGATTTCCCCGCAACTCATGCTGATCCGCGATTACTAGCGATTCCAACTTCATGTTCCCGAGTTGCAGAGAACAATCCGAACTGAGGCAATCTTTCCGGATTCGCTCCGCCTTACAGCCTTGCTTCCCATTGTAATTGCCATTGTAGCACGTGTGTGGCCCAGCCCATAAGGGCCATGCGGACTTGACGTCATCCCCACCTTCCTCCAGTATATCACTGGCAGTCCCTCGTGAGTGCGGCACGCACCTTTTTGTTTGTTTCGGAGCCGTTTTGTTTTGGCGGGGCGTACTAAACCCACTACGTACCACACCACCGGGCGGCTCGCCTGAATGCCGAGTCTTTCTCCGCCGCCAACTCGACGTCGTCGTCACCTGCAAGAAACCCTTTGTGCGATAGAGGGTCACTCCTCAAGTCCTGAATAATGCGAGATAATTGAGAATCCTCTTGTACCCCCCTTGCGATCTGTTCTGCTTCCCCCCATAACGGCATTGAGATGGCTAATAATTCCCCATTCTCCACATCGTGCACTCTCGATAATGCGTCAGCAGCGGCATTTTCTCGGCCCGACTTATATGTGACTTCGAAATCATATCCCAAAAGCTTGGCAATCCATTTTTGTTGGACTGGGGTGTACGTAGCTTGTTGTAGTAAGTGTTTTAAACTCTTGATCCGTAAAAACTCTAAACTTACTGCCCAGTAAGTATGGTCGCCAATGCTGAATCGCCAAAACCATGGCCATTAGCTCTTTTTCATAAGTGGACTTGAGCAATGCTCTCTCCTTGAGCGCTCTACTGAAATATGCTATGGGTCGTCTCCGTTGCATCAACACTGCCCCAATTCCCCTTTCTGAAGCGTCACATTCGATCTCAAAGACTTCGGAAAAATCCGGTGTAGCTAAGATCGAAGCTGTCGTTAGAAGCCTCTTCAACTCGTCGAAAGCTAGCTGGGATTCGGAATTCCAATTAAACCCTTCCTTCTTGAGCAACTCCGTTAAGGGCTTGGCTATTTTCCCATAATCCTGTACGAACCGTCGGTAATACCCTGTCAAGCCTAAGAATCCCCTAATAGCCTTAACAGTTTGTGGTGGTGGCCACTTCATGACACAGTCTACCTTGTCTGGATCAACCGCAACACCCTCCTTACTGATCACATGCCCCAAATAGTTGACAACTTCTTTGCCAAATTGGCATTTCTTCCGATTAGCCACAAACCCATGTTGGATCAGTGTTTTTAACACCTTCTGTAGATGACCCAAATGTTGCTCCCAACCGGAACTGTATACTAAAATATCATCGAAAAATACCAGAACAAATTTCCTCAAGTAAGGTCTGAAAATTTGATTCATGGCTGCTTGAAACGTGGCTGGAGCATTTTTTAATCCGAATGGCATAACCACAAACTCGTAATGACCCTCATGGGTTCGAAAAGCAGTTTTAGCTATGTCTTCGGTCTTAACCCGAATCTGGTGATATCCGGATCGCAGGTCTATTTTTGAGAAGTAATGTGCCCCATGGATTTCGTCTAACAGCTCTTAATTACAGGGATCGGATATTTATCCGCCACCGTTATGTTGTTAAGGGCTCTATAGTCCACACAGAATCTCCAACTCCCGTCTTTTTTTTTTACCACACCACCGGACTCGAATAAGGTGAATGGCTAGGCTGAATTATTCCGGCCATCAACATCTCTCTCACCATTCTCTCCATCTCATCCTTCTGCGAATGTGCATAACGGTAAGGCCTGACCCGAACCGGCGCCTCCCCTTCCTTTATCACAATGGCATGATCAAAAGCCCTTTTCGGGGGTAACCCGAGCTGTTCATGGAACAATCTGTTACTATCTTCCAAAACTTGCTCCAGTTCATGGCTCATAGGTTCCCTTGTTTCCTCTCGTTCTTTCCCCCTCTGATACGTACTGGCCACCTCTAAAATCGCCCCACAAAACTCAACTTCAGTGGTTTTCAATAAGGACTTCAGTGAAATTGGTGAACGACATAGTGAAGAATTTCCCTTAATGGTGATAGTTTTCCCTTCGTGTTCGAATTTCATCGACATTTTTCCCCAATCCACGCGTACTTCTCCTAATTCGGCGAGCCATGAAACTCCCAGGATCAAGTCTACTCCCCCTAGCTCGAACAGATACCCATCAACACTGATTACAAGCTCTCCCAAATCCACCTCCAAGGCACGACAAACCCCCTGTGACTCCTTCCGATGGCCGTCTCCAGACACACCCCAAACGGGGGTGTTTCCTCCACCTTCAACCCTTGTTTCTCCACAAGCGAACTAGAGATGAAGTTATGACTTGCACCACTATCAATCATTATCACGATGGTTGCACTCCCCACTTGACCCCACAGCTTCATGGTACGAGGTCTGGAAATTCCCCCAATTGAATACATTGGGAGTTCCATAACTGTATTGATCAGTTCGTCTATTGGGGACTGTTCGTCTGCATCTGTGGGAGTGTTATCTTCCTCACTCAACTCCGGCACATCATCTTCAGCCAAAATCGTGTTTCGTAAGGTCTTAACAGCACACTTATGCATTGGAGAGTATGGCTGATCGCACTTGAAACAAAGGCCCTTTTCGCGCCTTTCCATATACTCTTGATGAGATAGATTTCGACCCATTCGACCATTGTAGCTGTTGTTTGTATGTATGGTTGCACTCCCAGAACTGGATTTTGTTGGTGAGAACCCTGGTGATGCCTCGATGCTTTTCCCCAATTGACTTGGAGTGGGTAAACCCATGGGTAGTGAAATTACGATCCTGCCCCTTTCCATTTGAAGCTACCCTCAGCCCACTGGTTCTTGGCCCATTTGGTAACTCATCACTCTTGTTAAAAGTTCCTTGTGTTTGGACGGTCACGTGACCCGGTCGAATCCACCCTTGTGGTCTCTCTCTCCCTGCCACGCAGATTTCATTGTTGACACATTAGCAGTCTCTTCTTCCAGCATCCTTGCAAGATCCATGGCACGAGTAATGTTTGTGGGTTCAAATACTCTGACCCTCCGTTTAATATTCTCCTTCAACCCATTTAGAAAATATCCCCATGTATTGTTCTTCCGGTAAGTCATCAACGTGAGATGCAAGCCGCTCAATTGTTCCACAAACTCCTCGACTGATCCGTCCTGTTTCAATGCTGCTAAGAACTCAAATGGGTTTGCACTACCCCTGTCACTATACCTTTTGTATAGCTCGTTAGTAAGATTTTCCCAAGTCATCTCCGGATTTTTTTTCCGGATCCACCGGAACCAATGAATGGCCGGCCCTTCCATGCTCACCATAGCTAATGGGACTTTCATTTCTGGTCTGGTTCGATGGACTTCAAAGAATTGCTCCGCCCTAGTTACCCATACAACCGGATCAACACCATCAAAGTAGGGAAGGTCGACCCGTTTCAACATCATTCTCCTTTCTCCATCCTCATCTTCCCACGCCTTTCCGTCTGTCGTTGCAATCACGGAAAAAGGGTCCTTAGATCCATCGATTTGTGTTGTTTGGTCGGGTCCTTGGGCCTTGATTGGGAACCCCTGTGTGTTTGCTTCTCCCACCACTTCCACTTGGTTCTTACCCTTCATCCACTTCATCATGTAAATACGAAACTCATCCATAACTTCTAGCTTTTGATTTATGTTTTCCATTGTTTCCATTTGTTTTTTGATTCCATCAATATCTCCCCCGATCGTTTGTATCTGTGATGATAAAATTTCCACATCCCGTCGTACTCCTCTCACTTCCCCTTCCACTCGTCCGACGTTCTTTTCCAGATTGTCCACTCTCGCTTCCATTCTAGTGGCTGCCATCAACGCTCAGACGGATCCGGCAGGTCGGACCAATTGATAGAACATTCGGAAATTGATTCACAACATTACGAGTTAAGTGAAGAAATATAATTGTATTCAGAATTTCATAGAATTCCTTCAGATGCAAATAACAAATAACAAGGAAAAGAAGAACTAGCAGCTCTCAGGCCTGCTCCACAGCAATTGCATGCCCACAACAATTAACCAAAATATTCGATATCCCCCAAGATTCATGATTACAAAATATATATTCTCTTTCCTCTAACTAACTCAATCCTCACATTTCGCCAGCTGTCCCACCTTCCACCTCACGAGCTCTTCTGGTTGCCCTTCGTTCATAAACATACTGAATTTGTGGCTTCTCCACTAAATGGGCTGCTGCATCAGGATCAGCATCTATAACCTGCTCCAGTCTAGGCCCAGGCCCGTTCCTCTGCAAATCTTCATGGAAACTGATTCTATCACTAAGAGCCAGGGAAGTAATTGAATTTCCCCTATCCCTCTCCCCCACACTCTTATACAGATGTTCTTTTTTTGGAATCTTTTGAGATTCTTAACTTGGGCAATATCAAAATTTTAATCTATGTTTAACACTCCGAGGGTTCTGTAATTGTCTAGGCATTCTTGTCTGGTGAAACTTCAACTTTTTGACCCTGTAAATTGGGTTTTCTTTCATTCAACCTTTCAAATCACCTCCTTTGTTTGATACCTAAAATTTTCCTGACAGCTAAATCATACAGCATTGGTAGTCGGGAAATTTGTTTAAATATTCGAGGAAAATGGCCTTGAGGGGCTTTGAACCCCTGATCACTTGGTTGACTCCGATGGTCTTTTACCACTCAACCACCAATCCCTTGGGGTTGCCTCCCAAATCACCTGTTTGGACTGCAGAGCTGACTGCAGGCTAGAAGGATGGGATGGGAGGTGTTGGTTTTTTTCTGTTATTTTCAGATCAAAATGTATTGAGACTTTTTTTTTGCTTGGATGCCTGAATTTATGCGAATTCTTAATCTTTTTCAAGAAGAGCCATTACATCCATTTATGGGCATGGGTGTATTTACTTTAAACTTAACCAGATTATATCCTCTTCTACTTGCAGGTTGCCACAGGGCAAGTTGCTAGCACCGGAATGATTGCTCTGAGCTATGTGCAGAAATTATCCGAGAAGGTAAGAAGGCTTTTTTCTTAATGAGTGAAATTTGCTATCTAGTATATTTCTTATACTATTTTCTTTTGTTAAGGTTTCTCTAGCAACAGATCTCATGTACAACTACATGTCAAGAGATGTCACATCTAGTGTTGGTTATGATTACATCCTTAGACAGGTATGTTGGCAATTTTCTAATATTTGTGAACTTTGAATATTGGCACATGTGCATGTCTTTGTGGCATTTCTGTTGCATACTTTCAATGTGCATTTTAGATTTAAGAAAATAATGCAATTTATGGATCTATTTTTACTTTGCAATATATCTTTCTTTGTCATAAAAAAAAACTCTGCTAAGTTCTATTCTATATTTTTCTAAAGCTCCTCTTTTTTTCCCCCTTCCTTTTTCTGGTAAGATATTTTGAAGCAGGTGTAATATGAACAATAACTATTAAATTTAGTTCAAAACAACCGGGCCAATGAAAGAAGTGTTATACTATGTAAACTGTAAGTTTTACCAAAGAAAATAGTGGTGAAGTTGTTCCCCCAAGTTCTTGAAAACTGATTTTTCATCATTTTTTCCATAAATTGAGAAAAGTTATATCTGTTTCTTGTTTGTATATGAATTTGAGCTCATTAATTACAGACATAATGTTCCTTGAATTTGAAAATTTGTTGATATCATAGTTGTTATAGTCATAAGGCATTCAATACGTTTGGTACATATCGAGTCTGTATGAGACCAAAATCTTTACTTGACAAATTAGTGGACCTTTGTTCTTCTTAGAGTTACTTATCAGATGATGTGTAAATCTTCATTTAGGACACCATGTCTTTTGTCTTAAAGAAGTAAAAATACTTACCATTATGTCCATTTTGATGTTGAAGGATCCATGTAGCTGACTTCACCTAGTCCTAATGGGAAAAAGGTTTGTTTTTGGTTTGGTTATGTTCATTTTGATTATTACAAAAAGCGCCTACACATCAGTATTAAAATCCCGTACATTACTTTTGCGTAGCTTATTGAATTCTTAATTGATGTTTGTAGAAGTCTTAACAAATGGCCCTAAATGGTTACTAGCATAGCTTGAGCCTACTTTGTTCAGTTAGCATGAAACTGTGAAAGTACTGCTTTTATGGTGTGGTTTTCTGATTTGTTTTGCAATCTTGCAAAACTGACTGTTTTATTCAACTTGTTAGTGTATCTTTCAGATGCTTCATATTCTAAGCGAACAAAAAGTTGTATAATGATTACTAGCTTTCAAAATTGTTTTGTTCATTAAATTTAACCATATGTTGGTGGGTGCTTCTTCATTGAAATAAAATTGGAACAAGAGTGGATGCTGTAAGCACCATTTAATATGATGGTGCTGGGTGCATATTTCTATCAACACAGCCACGACAATACCATACTCTGCACGGTGGTGTTAGCCTTCCAGATCTTTCTGTAGATAATTTTATGGTCTTACTGGGATTAAGCTCTACCCTTAAATTTATATCTTTCGCACTTCAAGATGATTGACAAAGAGAATGGTATACATATGTGAAGAATAATTTGTAATCTTTGGTTGAATGTTTGTTCTAGGAGCATGCTGTTTTCAAACTTCTTAATAAAGTAGGAAGATCTAAAATGCTCATTGTTCCATGAGTCTAAATTTTGTGTCGGTTCTTTCAGTGTCGTCTAAGAGGGAAGATTGATTCCAATGGCTGCACTGCTGCTTATCTGGAGGAGCGATTAAATATGGGCCTTAACTTCATTCTTTCTGCTGAGGTGAGGATTCATATATTGTAACTGATGTATTCTTGCTTATTTATAATCTTTGGATAACTCCTCATGCTCTTTAAAAAGATTCAGTTGTCCAAGTGTGGTAGCCCTCGTTTTAATGCTGGCCACAGTTCTGAGTCAATAATAGTACTATGGCAAACCAAATGTTGTTATGCCGAATAGTATTGAACATAGAAGGTGCTAGTATAGAACAGTAACCCAGAAGGAGAGGAAATAACCTGTTAATTTGGTTGAATGGATCTGATAGTGGCCTGAACATAAAAGGTTCTCGTATAGAGCACTGACTGAAGAAGATCGAATAACATGGCAAATACAGTGTAAGTCTAGGTTATAGAATTATGTTATCATTTAATATCATCATCCCTTGGCTAATGAAAGTTGTGAGCTTGTCCATCATAATGCTTGCATTGCGTGTAGTGACATATACTTGGTCTAGCAATACAGGGGACAGTACTTTTGAGGAGGTAGATGGTTTATTGCATCTCTAACCTGGGCCGATCATAAACACTTTTTTTTTTCTCTGTAATTATTATTTTCTTAATTTTTATCTTGGCCTTGATGAAATTTACTTGTTAACTGTGATTTGGATTTGTGTTTTGCAGATAGACCATACGAAGAAGGATTACAAATTTGGTTTTGGTTTGACAGTAGGCTGATGAATTGGAAGTGCTCATCGCTGTACTATTAAATCTACATAGCCCCGTCAATGTTAGCAACTATGCAGATTTCTACGTCAACCTTTGCCTCTCTTGTTTGAAAATCATGAAATTCATTTTGTACTCTGCCATGAGTAAAATTACTCGCGGGGAGCAGCACCAGTTGCTGCAACAGTTTTAGAGCTATCTCATGTACTGTTTTTCCTGTTTGAAGCTAGATTTTGCTTTTATTTGAGGTTTGTAGAATTTCATCAATGGAAGTGGGGGGATGATTTATTTTGATTTATCAATGTCAAGAATCTGAATACTACTAGAAGCTCTGTCTTTATGAGATGCATTCATTTCAATCGGAATCTATTATTTTCCAAGTAATGCTTTTTTGTTCATGAATCATGGCCGTGGTGGATTCAGACTATTGGTTCTTTCTTTAAGAAAAAAGTTATTTACCAATGGAAGAAGATGCTAAGATGTATTCTTGATACGCAAAAAGGCATTTTTCAAGAATCACTACACTTTATAAATCTATGTGCATAATTCATCTTTAAAAATCTGACTTACGGGTGTTCAAGGGTTTTGTGGGACTAGGCCCGGTCGCGGTTTCGGAATCGGCGGTTTCGATTTTGAACCGCATTAATAAAAAAAAATTAATAAAATTAATTATAAATTAAATTAAAAAATATTATTATAGAAATATCAATATAATTAAAAATTTTCTTGGTTAAATTTCGTATTTCACTAATTCATTATTAAATTTTATTTTTTTAATTTTTTCCAGTTCCTAGAATCGGAACCGTGATTCCTAAAACTAGAGGTTCTAGGCGGTTCCGATTTTAGTTCAGAACCGAATAACGGTCGGGCCTATGTGGGACAAATGGATGTGGTTTATCATGCTCAGTAGTCTCAATGTCCAAGTAGACTAGTTTTTGCATCAAAATTCCACATCGATGTCTATGAGATCTATGTAGAATCATGTGTCGTCGCAACCTCCAATAATTACAATTCATGCTTAAAAAATTGACTTATAAAAAAATGGTATTCAAGAGTTGATAAATCATCCGTTAAACCCATACATAACCAATATGGAACACATGATCAAAACAGGTTGAATTTCACATTTGGGAGACTTAAATCATTTTTGCCCCAATTCTTTATGAAAATTCTCTGTTAAATATTGATGAAGAAACAAATGACAACAACAGTAGTCAAGTCATCAATTGCAAGTGTGTACCGGAATCAAAAGTAAATTTGATTCAAACGACTCCACTTCTGAACAACCAAAATCTTTTTAATATTTTATATGTACAAGTTGTTGATGGTGTTTTCAGGCACTATGATATTTAAAACAGCACGATAAGGGTAGAAGGGTAATTCCCTTCTTGGGTGAGATCACTAATACCGACCCGAACCATAAAAAGCCAGCAGTAAGGGCCCGAGCGCTTTACAATAAAAGGCCGACCACATTTTAAGTTACAAGACCGACCACAGCAGGAGAAGACCGACCACTTGAATTCAAAATGACCGAGCCCTTATCAGGTCGACATCAGCACTCCCAGTACAAAAAGACTATCATGACCGACCACATGAAAACCGGGAGTATGGCAGGATATGCTCCAGAAGATAAGTTATCCTACTTTCATAGGAAAACTAAGGAGTCAGAGTCCTAGTAGGATAAAGGAAGTAAAAGATAGATTTGATAAATGTTTCCTTGAGGGAGCAGGAGATTGTTTCAACTAGGAAACCTCATACTAAGAGGAATCTGATTCTTTCACTATTATAAATAGAAGGGTAGAGTATGTGTAAAAGGATCAGAATCATTACCATCAGACTTGTAAAAAACAAGAAGCAGAGCTGAGAAGCGTGTTTGAGTAATAAAAGTATCATCATTTTTGTGCCCGTGGACGTAGGTCGGACCAAGATCCGCCGAACCACGTTAAATCTCCTTGTTGATTGGTGTATTTATCTATCTTTTGCTAAGTTTGCTTTTGGTCCCCCATAACCAAACAAATTCACTATTGAGGGAGGATTGTCTCGGGAGTAATATTCCCATATTGCCCTGAGACCAAAATCAGCCGTCAACAGTTGGCGCCGTCTGTGGGGAACCTCAATAAAAAGCAGTTCGCGTAGAAAGACAATGGCAGAAGGCGGAAATCATCAATCTTCGGGGAGTCCAGCAACAGACTGATGAAAAAGATGGAAGAAAGCATGAAATCCATGATGGATCGGCTGGAGAGAATGGAGGGATCGAACAACGAGAGACCAGACATCGGAACCAGTCGAAGAAGAAGTGAAAGAGCAGAAGGGAAAAGGGTGATAGACACAAGTGAAGACGATAGACCCAGGAGGAGGGGCCCCTATGGGATAAAATCCGTAGTTGTAGAAAAAGATTCACAAACAGAGGACAAGTGGGGAGTAGGCCTCAAGAACGATGCAGGGGATGCCCGGGATAGCGATGAGGAATCTCCCCTCACGGAAAAAATTAGGTCGGCAAAATTCCCAAAGCGATTCAGCATGCCGACTATGGCACCCTACAAAGGCCACTCTGACCCGAAATCGCACATCGAAAGCTTTGTCTTGTTGATGGAAGTCCAGGAGTAGTAGGAGATGCCATCTGCAAAGTGTTCCCCCTAACTTTAGGTAGACCCGCCATCCTATGGTACAGAAGTCTGGCTCCGGGGAGCATCGGAGGCTTCACACAACTTAAGAAGTCGTTCATTCGACACTTTAAAGGGGCATGCGTCCCCAAAAAAAATGATTGGAGAATTAAGACTTATGAAGCATGGAGATGACGAGCCCCTGAAAAATTTTATTGAGAGATACCACAACATGGTACTGGAAGTCGGGGATATGAGTCCCTAGAAGCCCTAGAAAGCTTAAAAGGAGCCCTAAAGGTCGGGAGGCTATGGACTCATCTAAGAATCCAGGACACGCCGGATTATGCCACCGCTCTAGAGGTAGCCCGGAAATTCGTCTTGGTAGAAAGCAAAGAAAAGATCTCCCGAAGGGGGATGGCCATTCGGGAAAGAACAGCAAGAACAGAGGCCCCCCGACGACCGGACAAGGAATTCAAAAGATTCAATCCGAAACCCAAAGAATTCAAACCGATACCTCGAAGAGATCAGGAAAGAGGGGTCACGACCCAGGTGAATCATGTAGTCCGAGAAGAAACATATATTCCCCTGAGCAAACCACCAGGGCAAATCATCATGGAAATACAGGAAAAAGGCCTCTTGATAGAACCCGACCTCAGGAGATTCCCCTCAGATAAAAGGAACCAGAAGTCTTACTGCATACATCATAACCTGAGGGGGCACACAACGGACGAATGCAAAGATCTGCGGGAACAGATGGAGGACCTAGCCCGAAATGGGTATCTAAATAGTTATATCGACCATGAAACCATGGCGGCTAGACAAAGGGCACGAAACCGACAGGTGAACATCATCGCAGAGGGAAGTACACTGGCCGGGGACTCTAACCGGTCAAGAAAGAACTATAACCGAGCTCAAGGGGCATAGGTGCTAGGAACAGAAAGACCCCCGACACTACAAGGGGGTCGGTCGGTGCCCATAATGTTCACCGACGAGGATGCACGAGGGGTGAGTTTTCCCCATGATGATGCGTTGATAATCAAAGCTACAATCAGCGGCACAGAGGTGGATAAAATCATGGTAAACCCCAGAAGCGCGGTAGACATAATATCCAAAGAAGCTTTAGAAAGCCTGAGAGTAGAATACGTAACCCTAACTAATGACGGCACCCCTATATGGTTTTGGAGGCTCAACGGTCATCCCGCTGGGAAGAATACAACTGGCAACAACCATCGGAACTCACCCCAGAACCCGGATAGTCATGGTAAACTTCACCGTGGTGGACTGCCTGAGCAATTACCAAGTCATTGTCGGCCGGCCTTTTATGATGAAAACAAAGGCTGCGATGTCCTGTTACTACTTGAAACTGAAATTTCCTACCCGGGAAGGGATCAGAATCATATGCGGAAGTCAGAAGATAGCCCGTAGTTGCTTCGCCACTCTCTCACGGGAAACCCTCTGCATCGAAGGAAGCACCATGAAGAGGCAAATGAGGGAAGACGAGGAAAATCCAAGGAAGGACCTGGGTCCGCACCCGGACAAAGTTGCCCGGCTAGAGGCAGCCGAAGAATTAGAAGAAGTCAACCTGTTCGGACCGAATAAAAGCATAAAGATAGGGGGAACTTGGACGAAATCCTAAAAAATGACCTGCTGGAATGCCTACGGAGGTACCCCCGACATCTTCGCATGGGGACACAATGACATACCTGGGATTGATCCAAAGTTCATCAGTCACCGCTTGGCAGTAAACCCGACACACAAACCAGTTAAACAGAAAAGAAGAATCTTTAACCAAGAACGGTGCATAGCAGTGGCGTCCGAAGTGGAAAAACTGTTAAAAGCAGGCTTCATCAGAGAAGTCAAGTACCCAGAATGGGTTTCGAACGTGGTATTGGTAAGGAAAGCAAACGGGAGGTGGAGGATGTTCGTGGACTTCACCGACCTCAACAAGGCGTGCCCGAAGGACAGTTTCCCACTGCCAAACGTAGATCAGCTGGTAGATACGACAGCCTGCAAGGGACTGCTGAGCTTTATGGACGTCTTCTCATGATACAACTAGGACAAGATGCACCCTGCTGACGAGGAGAAAACAACTTTTGTCACCGATCAGGGGCTTTACTGTTATAAAGTAACGCCCTTCGGATTAAAAAATGCAGGAGCACCTTTCAGAGACTGGTCAACAAGATTTTCAAACCACTCATCGGCACAACAATGCTGGTGTATGTTGACGACATGATAACAATGTCTGAAGCGCCAGGGTGTCACGTGACCGACCTGAAGAAAACCTTTGAGTTATTGAGGAAATACCATTTAAAACTCAACCCAGAAAAGTATGCCTTCGGGGTGGCCTCCGGGAAGTTTTTAGGCTACATGGTGAGCTCCAGGGGCATAGAAGCAAACCCGCAAAAGATACAAGCCGTACTGGACTTGAAATCTCCCAGGACGGTGAAGGAAGTTCAAAGTCTACCCGGCAGGCTAGCCGCGCTTAACCGATTCATCTCCCGAGCAACCGACAAATGCCACCCTTTCTTCAAAGCCATCAAGAAAGCCCAAAAGGGGATCGACTGGACTCCGGAGTGCGAAGAGGCCTTCCAACAACTGAAACAATATCTAGCACAACCCCCGCTCCTAGCAAAACCTCTCCCAGGAGAGACATTATACTTATACTTGGCTGTTTCAAAACACGCAGTAAGTTCGGTGCTGGTGCAAGAGGCCGACCGAATCCAAAGACCAGTATACTATGTCAGCAAAGCCCTGTTGGACACAGAAACCCGGTATCCTGTACATGAACTAGTCGCCCTATCTTTGATCACCGCAGCTCAGAAATTGCGGCCTTACTTCCAAGCCCACCCTATCAAAGTTTACACCGACCACCCCTTGCGACAGATCTTACAAAAACCAGAGGCCTCGGGAAGGTTGATGAAGTGGTCGGTGGAGTTAAGCGAGCACGACATCTACTACCTTCCAAGAGAAGCAATGAAAGGACAGGCTTTGGCAGATTTTGTTACAGAATTCACCGAACCCCAGATCTTGACGGTAGGGGAAGACAAGTGGGAGATGTCAGTAGACGGGTCTGTCAACTCACAGGGAGGCGGAGCCGGGATCGTGTTAAAAAATAACAAGGGGGAAGAAGTATTGTTTGCCTTAAGGTTCGCCTTCGAAACCACAAATAATGAAGCCGAATACGAAGCAATCTTGGCCGGATTAAGGCTATGCACAGTAGTGGGAGTCCACAACGTGGTAGTAAAGAGTGACTCTCAGCTAGCCATTCAACAACTAAAGGGAGAATTTCAGGCCAGGGAGCCGACCATGATAGCTTACTTAGCCGAAGTAAAAAAGTTGATGGAGAAAGTGGGGAACGTACGCTTCGAACAAATCAGACGAGAAGACAACTGTGAAGCAGACTCCCTCGCCCGGCTCGCATCCTCAATGAAGACCGAGGACCCCATAATAATCCCTCTCATATGCCTCCGAGAAAGAAGCATAGGGGAGTTGAAGGTAGATATAGTAGAAGAGGGAGACAAAAAACTCATGGATGCAACCGATTAGGAGATACCTGGAAACAGGGGAAACCCCTAAAGACAAAAAGGAGGCCAAGAAATTAAAATTCAAAAGCACCAAGTTCTCCCTGATCGAAGGGGTGCTCTACCGGAGAGGCTATACCGTACCTCTCCTGAGATGTTTAACAGAGGAGGAAGCAGATTATGTGCTTAGGGAAATTCACACGGGCATCTGTGGAAGTCACGCCGGAGGAAGATCAATCGCCTTCAAAGCCTTAAGACAAGGATTTTACTGGCCGACCATGCATCAGGACGGTGTGCGGATAGCCTAGAAATGTGAGGGTTGTCAGAAAAATGCCAACATCCACCATCAACCGCCAGAACAATTAACCACCCTGTCCAGCCCCTGGCCGTTCGCACAGTGGGGGCTAGATATCAGAATAGTCCTCGCCAGGAGCAGGAATATCAGGTCGACCTTCTTGAGAAACCTGGGAGACCGGGGCAACCGAAATCGGGTCGGGATCCATCGCCTCATCGGAAGAAGGGGGGAGCCACTTCTGAAACTCCTCCTCAGATATTTCCCCTTTACAGAAACGAATGGCTGCATGGACTGGCCCCATATCCAGGTCGGGCAACACCATTGGTATAATTTCAGCACAATCGCCGACCCCTTCAAGACGAATGGAGTCCCCATCGGCCTCCCACTCGAGCTCCTTATCCCTGAGCTCGGCACAGGCCCGTCCCAGTTCCTCCTCCTTGGCCGGCAGCTTATACTCCACACTGCCCACTTCCACCTTGAGGATCCCAATCTCAGTCCGGTCATCCACCAAACTTGCTCTAGCTTCTTCAGCATTCTTGCGCTCTAGAGTAGCAACAGCCCTAAGAGCTTTGTTTGTTTTGACAGCCTCGACCGCAGCCAGCTCATGGTCCATATTCCTCTCCTCGGCACTAGCCAGCTTGGCCTCCACTTCAAAAAGACGATTCTGAAGCCTCTGGGCTTGACCGCCCTGTGGACAAAAGGCTTATGAACAGGTCCTTATTTTTGGCCGCCAAATAATTTGCCTGCCAAGAAGAAAAAGAAATCAGTTTCAAATAAAGTCTGAAAGACACCTCGGATGTAAAAAAGAAGAAAAAGAAATAACCTGGGCCAACTGGGAGCACAACTTTACGACCACCTCCTCGGGTGAAAGATCCTCAAACCTCGGAATCTTCTCAGGAGGTACAGCCCCGGCCAGCTCATTGAAAGCCGGTACCAAATGGGAAGTAGTCTCCCTAGTATTCTTCCCAAGGTCATCAACTCCGAGAACCACAGTACCCTTCAATTTTTTAGAAGGACCCTCCTGCCGAACTGAAGTTTCTCTGCTCGGAGCCTCTTCCTCCTCCAATTCCCACCTCAATTGGGTATCCACAGCTCCAAACCGACGCTTCCTCCTCCTGGATGATCTCGGGGGGCTATCAGGACGGGTGGCACCCATTGGGGGCACCCGAGGAGATGAAGATAGACCCTGAGAGCTCGGCCGTTCTACCTCCACGGCCACCTTTATATCCTCGGAAGATTCAGGTCGTTTCCGAGAAGTACCAGCTCCATCTGGGCTAGTTTTTTCGCAGCACCGGTCAAACGATCAAGGCACTTTGGTCTCCTCGACATGGTTGCAAGAAACAAAGACGAAAGAAAGGTTCAGGACCTGAGCATACAAAAAAAAAAATTGACGACACCAAACATGGTAAATAAACATGGGAGTTGGCTAGAAGATCAACATGCATCTACCTATCCGATCCGAGAACTTAGGAGGAATGGTTCGAACGAGCCCCGATTCAAAAAATGCCGCATCATTCACCAACTCCCTCCAATGAGCAGCATACCGCCGAGCCCAGAACACCCTCTGCCGGACCTGATGGGAGACCTTGGGAGCATCCCTCCAACAGGCTAGGAGGAATAGAAAAAAAGGGGTAAGAATCCAAACATAAAAAAAAAAACTAAGGACAGAAAAGCTATAGGTTAATCTCCTAACCTCCCGCTCTAAAGATGTCCGGAACCAAGATCTCCTCTTCATCCGACCTCAGGGTCCGTCCCCAATCTCCAGTGGCCCAGAACCAAAGATCTTTGAAATTCTTATTGGAGTCAGAGAGTTTTTGGACGACGTTTGACGAACTGTCGTAAGCAGAAAGGTAGTACCAACCGTGGTGAGTCTTTGGGTTGGCCTTCAACCGATATAACCTCTTCACTTCTGCAAAAGAAGGTTCGCCAAGCCCCGCCCGATGCCAAGCTACATACAACCCGGCCGAAATCCTCCAACTATTTAGACTTAGTTGATAGGGGGCGACCTCCATCTCGGCCAGCATCCAGGCAAAGTAGGGTTGAATTGGCAACCGCAGCCCGCATTCAAAGAAAGCTACAAGAAGGGCCACGGAACCCTCGTCAGGCTGACTGGCACGATCACATGGAAGAGGGACCTTAAGAGAAATGTCTATCGGGATGTCATATCGTTGCCGAAGCAGTGCCAGATCATCCTCGGTTATCTTAGAAGGCCGAACCATGTCTAAAGCCGAGCTGTCAAAGTCACAGGGCTCCGGATCCTTCCGAGGAACCCTTTAATGGTAAGAATCTTGTTCGATCTCAGAAGGAGTGAGGATAGTATCAAGATCTTCCACGCTGGGTGCTCCCGAGCCAGAGGAAAGCTCTTCAACAATAGGGGCCAAGGGTTTAGCAGGGTTTTCTAGGGGAGAACTGTCATTAGACATCCTAGACGTCCGGAAAATAAAAAGGAAGGAGAAGTCAGTCTATAGCTAAAACTCTAAAACTGCTCAGGAATTCCGAGAAAGCTAAGCAGGTGGGTTCTAAAATGCCCTAACAAAATCCGACAAGCCATAAGTCACTCCCTGGCAACATCAAAGCTAACAAAGGATTCACAACACACAAAAAGAGGAGAGGTCGTTCAGAAAACTTACTTGTTTCTTTCAGAAAGACTGAAGATTGCACAACACGGTTTTATCGTCCCCTAAATTCGCAGGTCACAGCGCAGAAAGAAGAACAATGCACGACTGAAAGAACCTCGGGAGTACTGAGTCAAGTGAGTCACGGTTGAAATATTCACTGGAAGGAGAGAAAGATTTGCCAAAAAGACTGCACAGTAAAAGCCCCGTCTTTTTATAGTCATGAGTGGGACGCTCATGGCCGCTGGATCGAGAAAAGAAACCCGGATGGACGCCAAATGTCAACTGCAAAAGAGGTCTGCCAAAATCAAACGAACGGTTGAGATCAGCACACTATTAAAACGCCCCTACACGGTCGATTCACTTTCTTTTTTGGCGGGAATCCGACAGATGATTGACAAATGTCACATTTAGGAAAAACCCTAAAGGTGATTTGATGGGCATTAAACAGACGTGACTGTTGTACGTCTCAAGAATAGGTGCTTGAAAAGAGGCGACGAAAATTTCGATTCAACCCCGGATCGACCACCAACAAAGTAATCAGCACACCATCTTTATATAGTTCCCGGCACCAACTCGTATACTTGTTGGAACCGAGAACTAGGGGACATATGTTGATGGTGTTTTCAGGCACTATGATATTTAAAACAGCACGACAAGGGTAGAAGGGTAATTTCCTTCTTGGGTGAGATCACTAATACCGAACCGATCCATAAAAAGCCAGCAGTAAGGACCCGAGCGCTTTACAATAAAAGGCCGACCACATTTTAAGTTACAAGACCGACCACAACATGAGGAGACCGACCACTTGAATTCAAAATGACCGGGCACTTATCAAGTCGACATCAGCACTCCCAGTACAAAAAGACTATCATGACCGACCACATGAAAACCGGGAGTGTGGCAGGATATGCTCCAGAAGATAAGTTATCCTACTTTCATAGGAAAACTAAGGAGTCAGAGTCCTAGTAGGATAAAAGAAGTAAAAGATAGATTTGATAAATGTTTCCTTGAGGGAGCAGGAGATTGTTTCAACTAGGAAACCTCATACTAAGAGGAATCTGATTCCTTCACTATTATAAATAGAAGGGTAGAGTATGTGTAAAAGGATCAGAATCATTACCATCAGACTTGTAAAAAACAAGAAGCAGAGCTGAGAAGCGTGTTTGAGTAATAAAAGTATCATCCTTTTTGTGCCCGTGGACGTAGGTCGGACCAAGATCCGCCGAACCACGTTAAATCTCCTTGTTGATTGGAGTATTTATCTATCTTTTGCTAAGTTTGCTTTTGGTCCCCCATAACCAAACAAATTCACTATTGAGGGAGGATTGTCTCGGGAGTAATATTCCCATATTGCACTGAGACCAAAATCAGCCGTCAACACTAGTATATCAACAAAACCAAGAATTTGAAAACGATTCAGTAATTTTACCAAACATTCCCCCAGAAGTTGATATCCTAACTGCTATCCCTATGGTTTTAGAAAATGTTAAGAGTTAGGCATACAATAAGGGAACACCTAGCATATAAACTTTCTAAGCGGTCCCTAGACGGACTAGTTAGGCAACGATAGGTAATTTTATTTTTTATTCAAAAAAATTTGATTAGGTTTAAAATTTGGGTTTGATTAAGTTAGGGTTAGGATTTGGTGAATTGAGGGGAGCGCCTAGTCTATAAGTCTGGGCATGTTTATGATACCCAAGGGTATCACATACCCTTGGGTATTAAAGTTGCATGTTCAATGCAACTTTGAGCATTGAACATGCAACTTTGAGCATTAAACATGCAAATTTTATCAATAAACATTAAATTTTTTAAAACATGAAACCAGTTGCATGTTTATTGGTAGAAGTTGCATGTTCAATGCTCAAAGTTGCATTGAACATGCAACTTTGAACCCAAGTGTATTTGATACCCTTGGGTATCATAGTATTACCCATATAAGTCTTCTAAGCGGTACCTAGACGGACTAATTAGACGGCGTTAGGCGATTTTCTGCAACAAAGATCCATTAAAAAAATAAATCTGAAATGGATTTTCACGCAAAATACATGTGAACAGACACTCACCATGGATGGCGATTTCAATTGCCGCAATCTACAATACAAGCTATAAAAGGCTTCAATAATTACTAAATTCTATAGAATACTACAATTTCATTAGGTCAATTAAAACGATTTCCATAAATAAAATATATTTTTTCTGAAAAGAAAGTGTTTTTTAGTTATCACTCAAAAATATTTTCGAAAAAATTTTCAAATATTTAGAGCATCTATTATTTTTTTGGAAAATATTTTCTAATGGTTAGAAATGAATCATGAAAGTTTTGGAAAAGAGAAAAAATATATTTTTATATAAAATGACTTACACATTTATATTCGATAAGTCATTTTCAGGAAAAAAAAAGGGTTAAACTTTTCTATTGACAGGAAATCTATTAAATATGTATTTTATATATAAACATTTATGAAGAATTATTGTGAATAAATTATGGTAATTTGTGACTTTTAATAATATCAAGATTAAATGAATTTTTGTATTCGATTCGTTTAATAAATGAATCGAACACAAATATTAATATTAGGTTTCGTTTAATAAACTAATTGAATACGTATTCATCATATTTTGATTCGGTTCGTTTAAAATTCGATACAAATTCAATTCGTTAATTCATTTTACCACCCTTACTAATTTCCAACTTTTAGACTATAACACCCCGGTCATTTTAGCTTGTCTATCATGGTCATACAGTGCATGCATGCAATGTTTTATGCACATGTAGGGTTTATGTATGGACCGACCTCGAACAAGTCAATTTAATTTAGATGTAAGAAAAATATTTAGAATCATGTTTGTATTGCGTTCATTCCATTATTCGAATGCAATCAGTGTTCGCACTGGTGACACGTTCTTCAACCCGTTCGAACGAAACCTTTCAAAGGGTTTTCGCTTGTGTGACATTCGATAGGCATTCGAACGCGACATAACAGAGTTGCGCACGTTCGTGTGGCGTGCTAGTGACATTCGAATGACCTTGTGATTTTTAGATTGAAAACTCTAGAATTTCGTGCCCATATAAATAAGTCATTATCCTCATTTTTCTCTCATTTCTCTCTCACGCCACCTACACCCAAAACACTTCATTTTCTTCAAATCAAGATTAAAATGTTTTTCATGCATCCCCAAGTGACAATGAAGCAAGTAAGTTTCTCATTTCTCTGATTTAGCTATTACTTTACATTTTAGCATGAATTCTCAAGCTTAGGTTGAAACCCAAGTATGCTCCATGTTCATTTTCCATGACTTTGGTTAATTAGAGTGTTAATCACGCTTAGATGGTTGGATATTGTCATAATTTGTATATATTTTGAGTTGAATCAAGACCTAGGGTTTAGATTTGAGCATTGACATGAGTGTGAGGTGTAATTATGCACGATTTTCCAGACGTGAGGATGTATTAAGCCAATATTATTGTTGTTATTATTGTTGTGATCATTGTTGTGTCATATGGTGATGTCTTGAGTGATCAATCAGGTTAGATATATTGGGTTTCTAGGTTTAATCCCAAGATCAAGATAAGCATAAAATCATGAATGAATAACAAAGAAGAGTGGCAGAAACACACTTACAATGATCGGCTTTGGATGTGTTGATCAACAAAATTTTCTCCTCCAAGAACACCAAGGATTCGACCAAGAGAAGTCCACAAGCTCCAAGCTTTGTTTTGATTTTCCAAGCTCTCAATTAGGTTTCCCTAACACCTTGATATGATCCTTGAAGAGTGCTAGCCCTTTTAAAAATTTTGCAACAAAATTCTTCAAGTTCTTCCTTCAAATTCGGTCAAGAAAAAGAAAGAAAATGGGAGAGTATTTTGGCTTGCTACATTCGGCCAAGAGAGAGAGTGAGAGAGGTTTTCCTTTTGTTTTAATTTTGTTTCCAAAACAATAATAAAAAAAAAACAATTACCAAGTTGGTATATGCTTTACAAAAGTCAAAGCCAAAATATTGGCTCCAAAATCTCAATAAATGCTCACAACCACTTCTTTCATGAATAGTGACTGCATGTCACTCACCAAAAAGGTGATAAGACATCTATCACTAAAGTGACAAGTGATGTGACTCGCGATGTGACTTGTGGGCCCCATTTGATTCAAAATGCGACTAGGCCCGCAAACACTTCCGGGCTCGGTTTCGATAATTCCGAATTAACGAAATTCCGTCGCGACGTAATTAAATAATTATGCCTAGCGAAATTACTATTCACATCGCTAACGAATTAATTCGTTTGCCCGAATTAAAATCTAATTTTAATTCCGCGTCGAAATCCAATTTCGTTTAATATATCGAATATATTATTTTGTCGATTAATTCCAAATTAATCTTTCTCTCTCTTTAAATAGTATATTATCCAAGATAAAGTCTCTCCGTAATTAATCCCAGATTAATAAAGTTCGAATCATACGTCATCGGTGAATCTTCGGGAAGCGACCCAAGAGATCCCTGGATATGTTGCCAGTAATCCGGTCGTTGGACTATCCGAACACGTACGTACCTTGTACTACATTTTTTACCGATTTACGAGACAAGGTTGGCTTCTAGCAAAGCGCCATGCCTACCCAATTCTCCAGAAATATTCTTAATGGAATATACGATCTATATCAGGCGTAGTATACCGTAGTATTGCGTATTGCGATCCAGTATCGGATGTCACATGCAAGGCCTGGGGCTGGAATAGTGTCTGTCCCGTACGAAGCACATATCGGATATCAAGCAACTAGTCTCTTTGAATCAGATAATCATGACCTTGTCATATTATCCCGATGGTTGCAACACAATAGAGAACCAGTTCTGAATCCCTGCGTGATCATCATCTCCATATTTCTGAAGTGATACTTCCATCTTGACATCACATCCAATACACTACGATTCTCAATAAACCTAGAAGAGGCGTACACAGAACCTGTTAAAGCCCTAGACGACCAAAACCAAAGTTTACCGATTGTCGCAAGTACTAGCGATGCAAGTCTCAGGTTAAGACCAAATACACCTACCCTGAAGCGGACTGTTGGACAATTATGACCCATAGCGTCACTATTTGTACATATCATGGTGTTGTCGTACAAATTAACTATGTGACAAAGGAAATTGCTCTCTTATCATTTGTGATTAGATCACCTAGATGTATAAATGATAGGAGGTCCCTATGATTAGTTCCTGGATTAAGATGATATGAGACAGTATCAGTCCTCTAAGGATTAATCATTAAATATCCCTAATCGTAGTATTATCGAGACTGGACATCGATAATGCGGAATAAACTAGTATTACACTTGTGCGTGTTATGTGAGATCATAATGGCATAGTTCTCATATATTTGGGTATAAGATACTCATGCAAGTGTAATAGGAGGTTGTATTTTACCTATGGTACGGAAAACAGCTTCGCTCTGGATAGACCCCTCGGAATTCCATTGGTAGTATGACTATGTGTCTATGGAAGTCCGAAATCAGGGTAGGTGTATTTGGTCTTAACCTGAGACTTGCATCGCTAATACTTGCGATAATCAGTATGCTTTAGTTTTGGTCATCCAAGGCTTTAATCGGTTCTGTGTACGCCTCTGCTGGGTGTATCGAGAATCGTAGTGTATTGGGTGTGATGTCAAGACGGAAGTATCACTCCAGTCATAATGGAGATGATGTCACGTAGGATACATAACTAGTGCTCTTAAGTACTGCAGTCATCAGGATGATATGACTAGGTCATGTTCATCCGATTATAGAGACTAGTTACCAGACATCCGATATGTGCTTCGTACGGGGCAGACACATTCCAGCCTCAGGCCTAGCACGTGACAATCCGATACTGGATCGCAATACGCAATACTATGTATACAACGTCTGACATAGATTATATATTCCAGTAAGAATATTTCTGGAGAATTGGGTAGGCACGGTGCTTTGCTAGAAGCCAACCATGTCTTGTAAATCGGTAAGCACATGGTACGATGTACGCACGTATTCGGATAATCCGATAACCGTATTTACTACCAACATATCCAGGGATCTCTTGGGTCGCTTCCCAAAGATTCACCGATGACAGTTGATTTAAATTAGAATTAATCTGGGATTAATTAAGAGAGAGAATTAATCTGGGATTAATTAAGATGGAGAAAATTAATCTGGGATTAATTGAGGTATTATTTAATCTGGGATTAAATGTGTTCGGAAGAGAGAGAACTCGATTAATTTGGAATTAATCGGTAAAATAAATTTAATAGTTAAATTTGATTTTTCTATTTAATTTATTCGTATTGGCTAAAATTAATATATCAGATATATTAATATGAATTGGATTTCATTACGAAATTAAAGTTGGACTTTAATACGAACGAACGAATTAATTTAGAATTAATTCGTAGACGACGTTCGTAATATATTTGCGAGGAATCATTATTTAATTAAATTAGATATAATTATTTAGCGACGAAAGTTCGTTTAATTGGATTAAACGGAACAGAGCCACGACAAATGTTCGTAGAGATATTTGAATTTTGAATTCAAATGTGGGTCCCACTTTAATGTGGTAGTTGGGAGGGTAGTTGGCATTTATGCCAAAACCACTTACTTTCCAACTACATGGTTTTGGGTAAAAGGGTAAAACCTTTTAACAAAACCAAAAAGCCTTCTCTCTCTCTTCACTCTACACACTTGTAACACATTTTGGAAAATGAGAAACCCTAAAATCCTCACCATGGGCGTGAGCCTCTTTCCTTCATCTCTTTGATTTTGTGGCAAAATCAACAAAGTTAGCACTTGAAGTGATAGGGAAACTACTTCAAGAGTTGGAATCATCACTTAAAGCTTGGATCTTGGAGATCTCTTCTCAAAATTTTAAAGCTCAAATCCGTTCATTGTAATTATATTCCGCAACTTATTTTGAATTTATGAACACCTTTACATGCTTATTAGATCCTTGGCATGTTCTAGGAACACTAACAATGGTATCAAGAGTCAATTTTAAGCATGAAAAATTTTAGGGTTCATGAGACTAAAATTTGGGGGCTTTTGTGTTTTGAGCATGATTTTTTTTCAATTGATACTTTGAGCATGCTTAGAATATGATAACTTAGAGTTATGCATGATTAGATTTGAAACAAATCAAAAGAATAAAAAATTAAATTTTTTTTAGGGTGGCCGAAAGTTGTAGTGAATATGGACTGCAGTTTTTGATTTTTATAACATGAAATGATGTGTTTAAATGCATGTTTAAATGTTGATTGTTGGTTTGATTGGATTAGAATCAAAGTCAATAATGTTTATGTTATAATCAAAGAGCATGTTGAGCATGAAATGATGATTTTAGGATTCAATTTGTATTGAGCATGAAATTATGTATTTTGGCTTCAATTTGTGTTGAGCAAGAATTATTGGATTAAGCATGATTAATTAAGTTAATTGGTATTTTGGAATTATTGAGTTTAATTAATTAATCCTGGCTAATACACTTTAATTAAAGTAATTGTGATATTTGGAATATTATAATTATGTTAATAAGCCTTTATTTAAAAATTGGGCTAAAAGTGTGTGTTTGGGCTTAATGGGCTTGGTTTGACTAAGTTTGGTTATGGAATTTTGGATTGGATCCAATTGGGCCCAAAACCAATTCCATAAAGTCCAAATACATCACTTGGCACTTTAAAGAATTAATTGGGCCTAATGGGCCTAAATTGATTTGTTGGCAATAAGGTGATTCCTATTGGGCCTTGGCATTTTGGGTTTGATCCATTATGGCCAAAGCTCATGCCTTAAGAATCAATTAAAAGCCTATTGGACTTTAATTGAAATGACATTGGATGTTATTGGGCCTTTGAACCCATTAAGATTGGATTTGGAATCCAAGTCTTTAAGGCTTTTAAGTAAGTGTAAATATTTAATTTGGAATTAAATTGGAATTAGTATTGAATACAAATAAATTGGATTTAAAGTTGTAGTTCAATATAATTCAAGAATACTTACTTTGAGTATTTATTCTTAAACGAGTTTGACTCACGCAAATCAAATCGTTGTATGAACATTATATGGTCATTAATTCAAAGATTAATTAATTGGATTAGATTGATTGAATAACATGATTTGTATGAATACATGAATGTGTTGTATGAATAATGTATATCGGATGGATATTAGAAGGGCAATGGCAGTTTTGGAAGTTGTTGTAATAAGTTTAGAATTTATTAAATTGGACCTACGTGTCCAGCCTTTTATCTCCTCTCTCATTGTATTTCTCTTATCACCTATTCCCCTCAATGTAAATGAGGTTTCTTTATTGTATTTTGTAATTGGGTAGAATTAGAATAGTTCTAGCCGGGGAGAGGAAATGGAGTGATTTGTCCTAGGAACAATTTGTGAGATATCCATCCGCATATCATTATTAATTAATTTATTTATACGCACTTTATTGTGTGTTTAGAATGCATGTTTAAGGGTGTGTATGTGATGAGACCTAATCAAAGATAATAAATTGGTTGCCAATTTGCACGCGAAAAACCCTCAAACAATATTACGTTTTTTTCCTTCCGTTGAGTGATTCTTACTCAAGATCCAAAGTTGGCATTGGGTTTTGTTGGCCAACAAGACCTTTATCAATTGCGGATGTGTTTGAATCATGAGAGTTTTGTTCTATCGGTGTCTTGTCCAAGTTGTGATTTGTTGGCCAAAGTCAAGATCATTTCTTGTCCATCGACATTGATTACGAAGCTTTCCATGTCAATGGGTTCTGCTTAACTGGGATCATTAAGTTTGTTGTGCCAAAGCCAAGGCCTAGTTAAGTATCATACAATTTGTTGGCCAAAGTCAAGATTGTGTGTTATTTAACGGGATCCTAGCCCACTAGGAAATAAGGTTTCCCGAGTACTCAACAGAGGGTTAGAGGCTCGCCGAAAAATAGTGGGAGGCAAGAATTAAATTTGCAATATTCGTTTAGATACGTGCCATACTATAATCATCGCACGTCAATCAAATATCATTCGTCAAATAAATTAATGTTAGTTGGACTAATATTTAATAGTTGTTTTAATTTACAGTTAGACTGTATTCAAACTACTTCATTTATTGATTGAGATATATAGATTGGATAAGTAATCAATATATATTTGAATTTTACCCTTTCAATTATAGTTGATTATATAATTGGATTATAATAATCAATATATTTGGATTTTACCAATCATTTATAATGATTATATAATTGGATTATAGTAATCAATATATATTTGATTTTAACCAATAAAATTGTAATAAGTTATATAGTTAGACTATAATAATCATTACATTAGATTGTACCTGAAATCGTTGATTAAATAGTTGGACTATTAGAATCAAGATTAAATTGAAAGATTAATGTTTAAAACATTATCCTAGGGAAAATGTGTTTAGACGACTTTAATTTTCAAATTGGGAATAAATTTCAGGATAATCCTGAAACTAAGAAGTTACTTTATTTGATAAAATAACATCTTAGGCCTAAGCCCAGAGTTAAGCAAATAGTAGAGCATGATCTTTGGAAGATTCATGTGATGATAACTTTAATGTTTAATCCATTATGCTTGCCATAAAGACTCCTTAATTTCCTAATCAGAACTAAGGATTAGATCCTTAAAGTATGATGAAGAAATTGAAGGATCTTCATAGATCTATTCTTAGATCTTAGAAGTATTAAATTGCAATTAATAACTCTTGGAGAGTTAATGGCCATTCTCAAGAGACAAAGCCAAAGTTTGCAATAAGGCAAGTAGCGCAAGGCGCACCTTACTTCGAATTCTAGAAACCCAAGGCTTGGCCAAAGACTTATGGAATGTGAAAAGGGCAAAGGCAAAATCATTATAATCTTCTAGGAAGATAAAGACATATCCCAAGATGTCTGCCTAAATTGTGGCAAACGGGGTCATTGAAGCATGACTGCCGTATGGACAAAGCAGACATGAGGAATTGAAGACGAGCAAGGCTCTGATTTCAATATGTTTGTCATAAATATGTTCACTACTATTATTAAAATTTGATTTTAAATACTTAGTGTGATACATAAATATACATTGATGTGCAAAATCTGCTGTGAGCAGGATACTGACTTCAAATGAGATTAATCTGCGAATCGGAAACGGGACTACAGTCGCTGTTTAAACCGTAGATACCTAAGTTTAAGAACTACCATTTGGGTGTGTACTTAAATTAGGAAACTGTTATAATGTAACTAGTTTGACTAGAAACATTATCTCTATATCGAGAATAACTCGTTGCGAGTATACTTTTATATTCTAGAACACTAAAGTGTTTTTATTTTATAAAGATGATATTGAGATAAACACATTAGATGTGAATAACAATATTTATATTTTGAATATAAATAAATCTCAAACATATAATATGACAAACAAATAGCTCAAACTGATTTGATCAGATGAGACTTATTTGTGGCAGTGTTGTCTGGGACACAATTAAACAAGACTCATATATCCACACTTTTAAAGAGTGGATACTAGGACGGATTTGATTCCAATCAAATAAAGTCTACGAATCTAGTTTATTAGGTAAAGTACCTAAAATACCTTTTACTTGGTGAAATTGCAAGAACCACCGATCTGTTAGCCCTATTCATAGTGAAGCAAGTGGGGCCCATGTCTAGCTAGGCTAGAGGTGGATATGAATGTTTCGTGACCTTACGGATGTGGCATCGCGTTATGGTTATATGTTTCTTTTGAAACCCAAATCAGAAACTTTTAGAGTTTCGACACGAAATAGACGAACAGATCGGCTAAAGTATTAAAACATCACGGTTTGACCATGATGAAAATACTTAAGCAGTAAGTTTCTCATATACTTGAAAGAGTATAGTATTCTTTCAATGAGGACTCCTCCCGGAACACGTCAGTTTGACGATGTGTCCGAACGGAGAAACCGAATTTTGTTGGACATGATAAGGTTAATCATGAGACGCTCTGAGCTACCATTTTCCTTCAAAAGGGATAAGCATTAACAATGAAATACTTATTTTGAATAAGGTTCCATAAAAATCTTGTTTGACAGATTTCATATTAGATATAAACAGGAAAGAAACTGGGCTTTCGCACTCCTGATGATTTGGGAATGCTAGGCATACGTTTGGATGATACCAAACTAGAACCCAAATTGGATAAGTTCCTAATGTAATTGGTTATCCTAAGGAAACCAAAGTATCGTACTTACACAACTCACTAGAGAACAATGTAATTGTTGCTCACCATGCGGTTTTCCTAAGAGGAATACCGATATGCAGTGGTAAGTGGGAGGATAGTAAAACTCGATGAAAAATCAGAGTTATACTGTTCAAGGCACCAAGTCCTTAATGGAACACAAACAGTTCATCAAGGATGAAACTGTACCAGTAATCTTCGAATACACAAGAACCGCATAGGTCGGAGAGAGTCAGAAAACAACCTGGGGTATGGGTTTCTGATCTCACCTCATAAAGATGTCAATCTTATGAGGAATACGAACTGACTACATATGAGGAAGTGATACAAGGTATCGACTCCCTATTATGGCAAAGTGCCATGAGTCCGAAATGGATTTCATGTATAACAACTACGTTTGGACACTAGTTGTTGTACCACAAGGCATTGTGCCTATTGGTACTATATAAGTCTTCAATGAAGACATACATGGAAGGCAACATACCAACGTACTAAGCTAGGCTTGTAGCGAAAATGTATCATTATCAACATTGTGTTGACTATAACGAAATCTTTATCTGTTGCCATGTTAAATCCATTTGGATAATGCTTGCTGATGCTGCATGTTTCATTTATGAAATATGGCAGCTGAACGGGAAAATCGCTTTCCTAAAAAGGGAAACCTTTTGGAGGATGTTTACAACATCCTGACGGTTTTGTCGTATCAAAACTAGCAAATAAGGTTTGCAGGTTATTCGATCCATGTTTGGATTGAAGCAAGCATTAGGTTCTTGGAATTATCGTTTCGATGTAATCATAATAGTTTAAGATTTAATTCAAAATGAGAAATGATTCGTGTGTATATAAGGAGGTTAATGGGAGCGCACTGACATTGAATGTCCTAAATAATGATGATATGTCATTTCTTGGAAATGATATTCCCATATTATAATCGGTGAAAGCTTGGCTTTCATGAAAACTCTCCGTAGAATTCTTGGGAGAAACAACATTTGTTCTAGGAATAAAGATCTACTGGGATAGATTTAAAGTTGTTAACACTCTCTGAGAACTCGTACATTGAACAATATACGTGACCTGGTGTCTCATACGCTTTGAGCATATGGAGTCACAAACAGGTCAATCCAAGTGATAGTCACCGGATTGATATTAAGAACATCCGTTAGTATCTTAAAGAACTAAGGATGATGTCTTAAACTATGGAGAATGAGAACTTGAAGTGACTGGGATCGCTGCTGTAAGTTTTCTAACCGATAAAAACAACGGTATAATACAGTTTGAATAACGGAACAGTGATCTGGAAATCTTCCAAGCAAGATACTGTTACCGAATAAACAAAAAATGCGGATCATTGCTGCGGCTGAGGCAGCAATAAAAGCCATTTGGGTCGACGATAAATCTAATTAGATTAAATATAGTTCTATTAGCAGCTGAGCTAGGCGTCAGCACAAGCTAAAGAATTAATGGTCTCATCAATGATCCAGATATATACTTCGACTATTCATCTGATTCGTTCGGATCATACATCGTGGCGATGTGATGATCGAATGAATTGCATCAGACGATAATCATACAAATCCGCTGACGAAAGCCTTTCCTCAGCAGTTTGAGCGAACCGTACATAGTTCGGGTGTATGACACTCGAGTGACTGGCTATAGGCCAAGTGGGAGATTGTTGGACAATTATGACCCATAGCGTCACTATTTGTACATATCATGGTGTTGTCGTACAAATTAACTATGTGACAAAGGAAATTGCTCTCTTATCATTTGTGATTAGATCACCTAGATGTATAAATGATAGTAGGTCCCTATGATTAGTTCCTGGATTAAGATGACATGAGACAGTATCAGTCCTCAAAGGATTAATCATTAAATATCCCTAGTCGTAGTATTATCGAGACTGGACATCGATAATGCGGAATAAACTAGTATTACACTTGTGCGTGTTATGTGAGATCATAATGACATAGTTCTCATATATTTGGGTATAGGATACTCATGCAAGTGTAATAGGAGGTTGTGTTTTAACCGATGGTACGGAAAACAGCTTCGCTCTGGATAGACCCCTCGGAATTCCATTGGTAGTATGACTATGTGTCTATGGAAGTCCGAAATCAGGGTAGGTGTATTTGGTCTTAACCTGAGACTTGCATCGCTAATACTTGCGACAATCAGTATGCTTTAGTTTTGGTCGTCCAGGGCTTTAACCGGTTCTGTGTACGCCTCTGCTGGGTGTATCGAGAATCGTAGTGTATTGGGTGTGATGTCAAGACGGAAGTATCACTCCAGTCATAGTGGAGATGATATCACGTAGGATACGGAACTAGTGCTCTTAAGTACTGCAGTCATCGAGATGATATGACTAGGTCATGTTCATCCGATTATAGAGACTAGTTACCAGACATCCGATATGTGCTTCGTACGGGGCAGACATATTCCAGCCTCAGGCCTAGCACGTGACAATCCGATACTGGATCGCAATACGCAATACTACATATACAACGCCTGACATAGATTATATATTACAGTAAGAATGTTTCTGGAGAATTGGGTAGGCACGGTGCTTTGCTAGAAGCCAACCATGTCTTGTAAATCGGTAAGCACGTGGTACGAGGTACGCACGTATTCGGATAATCCGATAACCGTATTTACTACCAACATATCCAGGGATCTCTTGGGTCGCTTCCCAAAGATTCACCGATGACAGTTGATTTAAATTAGAATTAATCTGGGATTAATTAAGAGAGAGAATTAATCTGGGATTAATTAAGATGGAGAAAATTAATCTGGGATTAATTGAGGTATTATTTAATCTGGGATTAAATGTGTTCGGAAGAGAGAGAACTCGATTAATTTGGAATTAATCGGTAAAATAAATTTAATAGTTAAATTTGATTTTTCTATTTAATTTATTCGTATTGGCTAAAATTAATATATCAGATATATTAATATGAATTGGATTTCATTACGAAATTAAAGTTGGACTTTAATACGAACGAACGAATTAATTTAGAATTAATTCGTAGACGACGTTCGTAATATATTTGCGAGGAATCATTATTTAATTAAATTAGATATAATTATTTAGCGACGAAAGTTCGTTTAATTGGATTAAACGGAACAGAGCCGCGACAAATGTTCATAGAGATATTTGAATTTTGAATTCAAATGTGGGTCCCACTTTAATATGGTAGTTGGGAGGGTAGTTGGCATTTATGCCAAAACCACTTACTTTCCAACCACTTGGTTTAGGTGAAACCAAATTACCCCAACTACATGGTTTTGGGTAAAAGGGTAAAACCTTTTAACAAAACCAAAAAGCCTTCTCTCTCTCTTCATTCTACACACTTGTAACACATTTTGGAAAATGAGAAACCCTAAAATCCTCACCATGTGCGTGAGCCTCTTTCCTTCATCTCTTTGATTTTGTGGCAAAATCAACAAAGCTAGCACTTGGAGAAATCAACTAAGGTGATATGGAAACTACTTCAAGAGTTGGAATCATCACTTAAAGCTTGGATCTTGGAGATCTCTTCTCAAAATTTTAAAGCTCAAATCCGTTCATTGTAATTATATTCCGCAACTTATTTTGAATTTATGAACACCTTTACATGCTTATTAGATCCTTGGCATGTTCTAGGAACACTAACAATGGTATCAAGAGTCAATTTTAAGCATGAAAATTTTAGGGTTCATGAGACTAAAATTTGGGGCTTTTGTGTTTTGAGCATGATTTTTTTCAAATTGATGCTTTGAGCATGCTTAGAATATGATAACTTAGAGTTATGCATGATTAGATTTGAAACAAATCAAAAGAATCAAAAATTAAATTTTTTTTTATGAACACCTTTACATGCTTATTAGATCTTTGGCATGTTCTAGGAACACTAACACGGACTCCCATAGACACATTTACATACTACCAATGGGATTCTGCGGGGTCTATCTAGAGCGAAGCTGTTTTCCGTACCATCGGTAAAACACAACCTCCTATCGCACTTGCATAAGTATCCAATACTTAAATATATGAGAACTATGCTGTTATGCCCTCACAACGCGCACAAGTGCAATACTAGTCTATTCCGCATTATCGATGTCCAATCTCGATAATATTACGATTAGGGATATTTAATGATTAAACTCTTATGGATTGATACTATCTCATATCATCTCAATCCGGAACTAATCATAAGGACTTCTATCATTTATACATCTAGGTGATCCAATCACAAATGATAAAAGAGCAATTTCCTTTGTCACATAGTTAATTTGTACAACAACACCGTATTCTGTACAATATGGGTCATAATTGTCCAACAATCTCCCACTTGACTTATAGCCAATCACTCAGGTGCTTTACACCTGAACTATGTACGGGTGGCTCAAATTTCTGCTGAGAAAATAGCTTTCGTCTGCGGATTTAAAAGGTTATCATCTGATGCGATTTATTCGATCATCACATTGCCACGATGTATGATCCGACGAATCAGATGAGAACAGTTTAAAGTACATATCGGATCGTTGGTGAGACCGTTAATTCTTTAGCCTGTGCTGTAGCCTAGCTCAGCTGCTAACAGAACTATTTCTAATCTAATTAGAATTATTTAGATCCAAGATTCTACTATTGCTGCGACAGTCGCAGCAATGTTCCGCTTTCGTTGTTTATTCGGTAACAGTATCTTGCATGGAAGATTTCCAGCTCACTGTTCCGTTATTCAAACTTTATAGTACCCTTGATACGACTTACAGTCGTTATTATCGGTTTGGAAACTTACAACAGTGATCCCAGTCACTTCAAGTTCTCATTCTCCATATTTTAAGACAACATCCTTAGTTCGTCCAAGATACTGAAGGATGTTCTTAACATCAATCAAGTGACTATCACTTGGATTGGCATGATTGTGACTTCATATGCTCAAAGCGTATGAGACACCAGGTCTCGTACATTTTTCAATGTATGAATTCTCAGAGAGTCCAACAACTTTTAGATCTATCCCAGTAGATCTTTTATTCCTAGAATAAAGGTTGTTTCTCCCAAGAATTCTACGGAGAATTTTTCATGAAAGCCAAGCTTTCACCGATTGTAATATGGGAATATCAATTCCAAGAAATGACATATCATCATTTTATAGGACATTAACTGTTAGTGCGTTCCCACTAACCTCCTTATATACACAAGAATATTTACGTTTTGAATTAAATCATACACCATTATAATTACATCAAAATGATAGTTCCAAGAACCCAAAGCTTGCTTCAATCCCTCTATGGATCGAATAACATGCAAACCTTGTTTTCTAGTTTGGGTACGACAAAATCATCAGGATGTTGTAAACATCCTCCAAAAGGTTTCTGTTTGAGGAATGCGATTTTGACGTTCAGCTGCCATATTTCATAAATGAAACATGCAGCATCAGCAAGCATTATCCAAATGGATTAAACAATGGCAACTGTTAAAAGGTTTTGTCGTAATTGACACAATGTTGATAACGATACCTTTTTCGCTACAAGCCTAGCTTAGTACGTTGGTATGTTGCCATCCATGTATGTCTTCTTTGAAGACTTATGTAGTACCATCAGGCACAATGCCTTTCGGTACATCAAGTAGTGTCCAAACATAGTTGGTATACATGGAATCCATTTCGGAATTTATAGCACTTTGCCATAATAGGGAGTCGATACCTTGTATCACTTCCTCATACGCAGTCTGTTCGTATTCCTCAATAAGATTGACATCTTTATTAGGTGAGATCAGAAACCCATACCTCATAGGTGTCTTCTGACTCTCTCCGACTTACGCGGTTCTTGTGTATTCGAAGATTACTGGTACAGTTTCATCCTTGATGAATTGTTTGTGTTCCATTAAGGACTTGGTGCCTTGAATAGTATTACTCCATTTTTTCATCGAGTTTTACTATCCTCCCACTTACCACTGCATATCAATATTCCTCTTAGGAAAACAGCATGGTGAGCAACAATTAAAATTGTTCTCTTGTGAGTTGTATAAGTATTATACTTTGGTTTCCCTAGGATAACCTACAATTAGGCATTTATCCAATTTGGGTTCTAGTTTGGTATCATCCAAACGTATGCCTAGCATTCCCAAATCTTCAAGAGTGAGAAAACCCAGTTTATTTCCTGTTCATATCTAATATGAAGTCTGTCAAACAGATTTTCATGGAAACTTATTCAAAATAAGTATTGCACTGTTAATGCTTATCATTTTGAAGGAAAATGGTAGCTAGAGCGACTCATGATTAAACTTATCATGTCCAACAAAATTCAGTTTCTCCGTTCGGACACTCCGTCAAATCGACATGTTTCAGGAGGAGTCCTCATTGAAAGAATACTATACTCTTTCAAGTATTTGAGAAACTTACTGCTTAAGTATTTTCATCATAATCTAACCGTGATGGTATTATACTTTAGCAGATCTGTTCGTCTATTTCGTGTCGAAACTCTAAAAGTTTCCGATTTGTCTTTCAAAAGAACACATAACCATAACGCGATGCCACATCCATAAAGGTCACGAAACATTCATTTCCATATCTAGCCTAGCTAGATATGGGCCCACTTACGTCACTATGAACGAGGGCTAACAGATTGGTGGCAATTACACTTTTACCAAGTAAAAGGTGTTTTAGGCACTTTTCCCAATAAACTAGATTTAGTATCCATTTTTCGAAAGTGTGGATATACGAGTCTTGTTTAATGTGTCCCAGACAACACTGCCACATATAAGTCTCATCTGATCAAATCAGTTTGAGCTACTTGTTTGTCATGTTATATGTCTGAGATTTATTTATATTCAAAATATAAATACTGTTATTCACATCTAATGTGTTTATATCAATATCTTCTTTATAAAATAAAACACTTTAGTGTTCTAGAATATAAAGGTATACTCGCAATGAGTTATACTCGATATAGAGATAATGTTTCTAGTCAAACTAGTTACATTTTAACAGTTTCCTAATTTAAGTACACACCTGAAGGGTAGTTCCTAAACTTAGGTATCTACGGTTAAAACAGCGACTGTCGTCCCGTTTCTAATTCACAGATTAATCTCATCTAAAGTCAGTATCCTGCTCATAGCAGATTCTGTAAATCAGTACATATATTTATGTACCACTATTTAGTATCTAAAATCCAATTTTAATACTGGTAGTGAACATATTTATGACAATCATCTTTGAAGCCGGAGCCTTGCACCGTCTTCACTTCATTCATGTCTGTCTTGTCCATACGGCATTCACGCTTCAGTGATCCCGTTTGCCACAGTTTAGACAGACATCTTGGGATATGTCATTTATCTTCCTAGAAGATTATAATAATTTTGCCTTTGCCCTTTTCTATATCCCAGAAGCCTTTGGCCAAGCCTTGGCCTTCTAGAATATCGAAGTAAGATGCGCCTTGCGCTTCTTGCCTTATTGAAAACTTTGGCTTTGGCTTATTGAGCATAGCCATTAACTCTCCAAGAGTTTTCTATTGCAATTAATGCTTCTAAGATCTATGAAGATCCTTCAATTTCAACATCATGGTTTACAGATCTAATCCTTAGTTATGACGATTAAATTAAGGAGTCATTGCTGCAAAGGTCTTGACTTTGGCCAACAAACCAGTGCCAATCTTGGATCTTGAGTAAGAATCACTCAATGGAAGGAAAAACGCTTAATATTTTGTGAGGGTTTTTCGCGTAATTGGCAACCAATTAATTATATTTGTTAAGGTCTCATCATCATACACCCTTAAACATGCATTCTAAACACGTAATAAGGCGCGTAAAGTAAATTAATAACGATATGCGGAAGGATATTTTAACAAATTGTTCCTAGAACAAATCACTCCATTTCCTCTCCCCGGCTAGCACTATTCTACTTCTACCCAATTACATAATACAATAATAGAAACCTCATTAATATTTAGGGGAATTAGGTGAGAAGAGAATACAAAGAAATAATGAGAGATAAGGCTGGACACGCAGGTCCAATTTATAAATTCCAAATTTACAACAATTTCTAAAATTGCCATTTCCCTTCTAATATCCATCCGATATACGCTATTCATTCAACACATCCATTTATTCATTCATAGCATGCAATTCAACCAATCTAATCCAATTAATTAGTCTTTAATTATGTGATCATCCAATGTTCAAACAACGATTTGATTTTGTGCGAGTCCAACTCGTTTGCGAATTATATCGAACTACTCGTTAAATCTAATTTAATTCGTATTCAATACTAATTCATTTATTTAATTCCAAATTAAATATCTACACTTTTTAATACGCTTTAACGACTTAGATTCCAAATCTAATCTTATCGGGTCTCAAAGCCCAACTAACATCCAATGTTCGTTTAGTTAAAGTCCGATGGGCTTTCAATTGATTTCATAAGGCATGGGCTTTGGTCAATATGGGTCAAACCCAATTACCAAGCCCAATTAAGGAATCACCCTCATTTGCCAAGAAAACAATTTTAGCCCATAAGGCCCAATTAAACTTTTAAAGCCCATTTATTACATTTGGATTTAATGGAATGATTTATGCCCAATTTGGATCCAATCCAATTGGCCTAAGCCAACTTGGCCCTACCAAGCCCATTATGCCCAAATATAACATTTCCAAGCCCAATTCAAAATCAAGCCCATTAATCAAATTTTAAAATTCCAAATTTTATAATTTAATTAACTTAAGTGTAATACATCAATTAATTAACTAAATCAATATTTCCAAAATACAATTTAACTAATTAATTATGTATCCTATTGTTCAACTAATATCCAACATTCTTGAATCAAAAATCAAGTCCATTACATGCTAACTTGTTCACGGCAATGATAAGGGATTTTGTCCGATTTCGTTTTTCAATCCCATCGAATTACAAATCGACATTTCCTATTCGTTTCAAGTCATCCAATGATCATCAAAACAAAAATTACCATGAACCGAGGGTAACATGTATATTCGGCCAAGCCTATACATGGGGCAAAAATTGATCCAATCAATATTTCATAAAATTGATCCAATACAACCTCATAATATCATCATTCAAGCATACTCAATCAATCAATTTTATCAAATCATGCTCAAATAGATTTTACCCAAATTTTACCCTAATTCATTTCATGCTCATTTTGGCTCATAGATACCATTGTTGGGTTTCTAGGTTTAATCCCAAGATCAAGATAAGCATAAAATCATGAATGAATAACAAAGAAGAGTGGCAGAAACACACTTACAATGATCGGCTTTGGATGTGTTGATCAACAAAATTTGCTCCTCCAAGAACACCAAGGATTCGGCCAAGAGAAGTCCACAAGCTCCAAGCTTTGTTTTGATTTTCCAAGCTCTCAAGTAGGTTTCCCTAACACCTTGATATGATCCTTGAAGAGTGCTAGCCTTTTGAAAAAGTTTGCAACAAAATTCTTCAAGTTCTTCCTTCAAATTCGGTCAAGAAAAAGAAAGAAAATGGGAGAGTATTTTGGCTTGCTACATTCGGCCAAAGTGAGAGGTTTTCTTTTTGTTTTAATTTTGTTTCCAAAACAATAATAAAAAAAAAAACAATTACCAAAGTTGGTATATGCTTTACAAAAGTCAAAGCCAAAATTTTGGCTCCAAAATCTCAGTAAATGCTCACAACCACTTCTTTCATGAATAGTGACTGCATGTCACTCACCAAAAATGTGATAAGACATCTATCACTAAAGTGACAAGTGGTGTGACTCACGATGTGACTTGTGGGCCCCACTTGATTCAAAATGCGAGTGGGCCCGCAAACACTTCCGGGCTCGGTTTCGCTAATTCCGAATTAACGAACTTCCGTCGTGACGTAATTAAATAATTATGAATAGCGAAACGTACATACCTTGTACTACGTTTTAATTCAATAATTAAAATCTAATTTTAATTCCGCGTCGAAATCCAATTTCGTTTAATATATCGAATATATTATTTTGTCGATTAATTCCAAATTAATATTTCTCTCTCTTTAAATAGTACTTTATCCAAGATAAAGTCTCTCCGTAATTAATCCCAGATTAATAAAGTTCGAATCATACGTCATCGGTGAATCTTCGGGAAGTGACCCAAGAGATCCCTGGATATGTTGGCAGTAAATCAGGTCGTCGCACTATCCGAACACGTACGTACCTTGTACTATGTTTTTGCCGATTTACGAGATAAAGTTGGCTTATAGCAAATCGCCATGCCTACCCAATTCTCCAGAAATATTCTTAATGGAATATACGATCTATATCAGGCGTAGTATACCGTAGTATTGCGTATTGCGATCCAGTATCAGATGTCACGTGCAAGGCCTGGGGCTGGAATAATGTCTGCCCCGTACGAAGCACATATCGAATATCAAGCAACTAGTCTCTTTGAATCAGATAATCAAGACCTTATCATATATCCCGATGGTTACAAGACAATAGAGAACCAGTTCTGAATCTCTGCGTGATCATCTCCATATGTCTGAAGTGATACTTCCATCTTGACATCACATCCAATACACTACGATTCTCAATAAACCCAGAAGAGGCGTATGTTGGGGATTCTAAGCATCCCAAGATCAACAAACAAGCATGAACATGTGTGAATACAATCGAGAAAGTCACGGAATACTCACATCGATCGGTTTAGCGACGCTTTGACGAACAAAAATGAACTTTCTGCTCACTGTTTTCTACTCCGCAGTGGCTGCTGTTTTGCTCCTCATTTTTAGCCTTTGAATCATCTTCCAAGCTCCAAGCTTCGTCGTGGTGATTCCCTGCTCATGGGTGGACTTCCCTATCACCTTCGCATGTCTCTCGGAGTGCTAGCTCTCATGATATTTGCCACAAAAATCGCACTTGCTTCCCTTTTCTTCCTCTATTTCCATGGCAGTTCACTGCAAAGAACAGAAGAAAGAATGCCCTCCAAGGGCGTGAGATGAAGAAGAAAATGGAGAGAGAGAAGAGTTAATTGTGTTAATTAATTTTGGTAATTGATTTCTAAAATCAAATACGAAAATTTTGGTTCCAAAATTCAAGGCAATTAATGCCTACAAATGCCAACCACACACATCACTCAATCACATCAATCACAAGTTGTCAAGTCACATCACTCAAAGTGACAAGTGATTTGACGCTTGATGCGACTAATGATTTGACGCTTGATTTGACTTGCGTGCCGCACTCAAATTTGAAATGCAAATACGCTCGCAAATAATCCCGGGCTCGGGTTCGCTAATTCCAAATTAATGAATTTTCCGTCGCGACGTAATTAAATGATTACGCCTAGCAAAATCACTATTCACGTCGCTAACGAATTAATTCTAAATTAACTCGTTCGCCCGAATTAAAATCTAATTTTAATTCCGCGTCGAAATCCAATTTCGTTTAATATATCGAATATATTAATTAATCGATTAATTCCAAATTAATCGTTATCTCTCTTTAAATGATATTTTATCCCAGATAAAATATCTCCGCAATTAATCCCAGATTAATTTTCTCTCTCATCTTATTAATCCCAGATTAATTAAAAGTGCGAGTCATACGTCATCGATGAATCTTTGGGAAGTGACCCATGAGATCCCCGGATATGTTGGCAGTAAATTCGGTCTTCGGACTATCCGAACACGTATGTACCTCGTACTACGTTTATACCGATTTACAAGATAAGGTTGGCTTCTAGCAAAGCGCCATGTCTTCCCAATTCTCCAGAAATATCCTTACAGGAATAAAGGATCTATATCAGGCGTAGTATACGTAGTATTGTGTATTTCTGTCCAGTATCAGATGATCACATGCAATGCCCGGGGCTGGTACAGTGTCTGCCTCGTACGAAGCATATATCGGATAATGAACAACTAGTCTCTTTAATATCGGATAATCATGACCAAGTCATATTATCCCGACGGTTGCAACCTTTTTAGAGAACCAGTTCTGTATCCCTACGCGATCATCATTTCCATATGACTGGAGTGACACTTCCGTCTTGACATCACACCCAACACACTACGATTCTCAATATACCCAGCATTGGCGTACACAGAACCTGTTAAAGCCCTGGACGACCGCAACCAAAATATATTGATTGTCACAAGCATTAGTGGTGCAAGTCTCAGGTTAAAACCAAATATACCTACCCTGATTTCGGACTTCCATAGACACATAGTCATACTACCAATGGAATTCCGAGGGGGTTTTATCCAGAGCGAAGCTGTTTCCCGTACCATCGGTAAAACACAACCTCCTATTACACTTGCATGAGTGTCCTATACCCAAATATATGAGAACTATGCCGTTGTGCCCTCACAACGCGCACAAGTGTAATACTAGTCTTTTACGTATTCATCGATGTCCAATCTCGATAATGCTCAGACTATGGATGTTTAATGATTTATCCTTCGTGGATTGATACTGTCTCATATCATTCTCAATCCAGGAACAAATCACAGGGACCTCCTATCATTTATATATCTAGGTGATCTAATCACAAATGATAAGAGTGCCATATCCTTTGTCACATAGTTAATTTGTACAACAACACCATGATCTGTACAAATAATGACACTATGGGTGTCACTCGAGTGTCTTACACCCGAACTATGTACGGTTGGCTCAAACTGCTGAGAAAAGGTTTTCGTCAGCGGATTTACATGATTATCGTCTGATGCGATTTATACGATCATCACATCGCCACGATGTATGATCCGAACGAATCAGATGAATATCGAAGTATGTATCTGGATCGTTGATGAGACCATTAATTCTTTAGCTTGTGCTTAAGCCTAACTCAGCTGCTAACAGAATTATATCTAATCTAATTAGATTTATTATCGACCCAAATGGCTTCTATTGCCGCTTCAGCTGCAGCAATAACCCGCATTTGTTGTTTATTCGGCAACAGTATCTTGCTTGGAAGATTTCCAGCTCACTATTCCGTTATTCAAACTGTATAGTACCGTTTGCAACTTTTACTCGTCTTATCGGTTAAGGAAACTTGCAGTAGTGATCCCAGTCACTTAAAGTTCTCATTCTCCATAGACTAAGACAATATCCTTAGATCTCTAAGATACTAAAGGATATTCTTAACTTCAATCCAGTGACTATCACTCGGATTGGCCTGTTTGTGACTCCATATGCTCAAAGCGTATGAGACACCAGGTCACGTACATTTTTCAATGTACGATTTCTTGGAGAGTTTTCTGAAAGCCAAGCTTTCACCGATTTTTTTATGGGAATATCATTTCCAAGAAATGACATATTATCATTATTCACATAGGACAGCCACTGTCAGTGCGCTCCCACTAACCCTCTTATATACACAAGAATCGTTTTCGTTTTGAATTAAATCATAAAGTATTATGATTACATCAAAACGACAATGCCAAGAACCTGTGCTTGCTTCAATCCAAACATGGATCGAACAACCTGCAAACCTTGTTTGCTAGTTTTGTACGACAAAACCGACAGGATGTTGCAAACATCCTCCGAAAGGTTTCATTTTCAGGAAAGCGATTTTCCCGTAAAGCTATCATATTTCATAAATGAAACATGCAGCTTTAGCAAGCATTATCCAAATGGATTTACCATGGCAATAGGTAAAAGGTTGAATCGTAATCGACACAATGTTGATAACGATACATTTCCGCTAAAAGCCTAGCTTTATACGTTGGTATGTTTCCATCCATGTATGTCTTCCTTGAAGACTTATAAATTACCAATAGGCACAATGCCTTACGGTACATCAACTAGTATCCAAACTAAGTTGATATAAATGGAATCCATTTCGGACTCATGAGCTTTGTCATAATAGGGAGTCGATACCTTGTATCACTTCCTCATACGTAGTCAGTTGGTATTCCTCAATAAGATAGACATCTTTATGAGGTGAGATCAGAAACCCATACCCCAGGCTGTTTTCTGACTCTCTCCGACCTACGTGGTTCTTGTGTATTCGAATATTATTGGAATAGTTTCATCATTGATGAACTATATGTGTTCTATTAAGGAATGGGTACCATGAACAGTATTACTCCGATTTTCATCGAGTTTTACTATCCTCCCACTTACCACTGCATATCAGTATTCCTCTTAGGAAAACCGCATGGTGAGCAACAATCTAATTGTTCTCTTGTGAGATGTCTAAGTACTATACTTATGTATCCCTAGGATAACCTACATTTGGCACTTATCTAATTTGGGTTTTAGTTTGGTATCATCCAAACATATGCCTAGCATACCCAAATTTTCAGGAATGCGAAACCCGGTTTCTTTCTTGTTCATATCTAATATGAAATCTGTCAAACAGATTTTAATGGAACCTTATTCAAAATAAGTTCTGCACTGTTTAAAGCTTATCCGTTGAAGGAAATGGTAGCTCAGACCGACTCATGATTAACCTTATCATGTCCAACAAAATTCGGTTACTCAGTTCGGACACACCGTCAAACTGACGTGTTCCGGGAGGAGTCCTCATTTGAAAGAATACTATACTCTTTCAAGTATATAAGAAACTTATTGCTTAAATATTTTCCATTACGGTCTTATTGTGACGGTATAATACTATAGCCGATCTGTTTGTCTATTTCGTGTCGAAACTATAAGAGTTTCCGATTTGTGTTTCAATAACCATAACGCGATGCCACATCCGTAAAGGTCACGGAATATTAATCTCCACATCTAGCCTAGCTAGATATGGGCCCACTTGCTTCACAATGAACTAGGGCTAACAGATCAGTGGCATTTACACTTTTACCAAGTAAATAGTATTTTAGGCACTTTGCCCAATAAACTAGATTCGTAGACTTTATTTGATTGGAATAAAATTAGTCTGAGTACCCACTCTTCGAAAGTGTGGATATACGAGTCTTGTTTAGATTGTGTCCCAGACAACAATGCCACAATTAGTTTCTTCTGATCAAATCAGTTTGAGCTATTATTTGTCATTATATGTTTGAGATTTATTTATATTCAAAATATAAATGCTGTTATTCACATCTAATGTGTATATCTCAATATCATCTTTAAAAATAAAACACTTTAGTGTTCTAGAATATAAAGGTTCACCCGGAGCGGGTTAAACACTGATATAAAGATAATGTTTCTAGTCAAACTAGTCACATTATAACAGTTTCCTAATTTAAGTACACACCCGAAGGTAGTTCCTAAACTTAGGTATCTACGGTTGAAACAGTGACTTTCGTCCCGTTTCCAAAACGCAGATAAATCTCAACTGAAGTCAGTATCCTGCTTAAAGCAGATTATGAACATCAGTATATATTTATGTACCACACTAAGTATTTAAAATCCAATTTTAATACTAGTAGTGAACATAATTATGACAAACATATTTGAAGTCATAGCCTTGCTCGTCTTCAATTCCTTCATGTCTGCTTTGTCCAAACGGCAGTCATGCTTTCGCGATCCCGTTTGCCACATTTAGGCAGACATTTTAGGATATGTCCTTTATCTTCCTAGAAGAATATAATGATTTTGCCTTTGCCCTTTTCAACACTCCAGAAGCCTTTGGCCAAGTCTTGGCCTTCTAGAATATCGAAGTAAGGTGTGCCTTGCGCTACTTACCTAATTGCAAAGTTTGACTTTGTCTCATTGAGAATAGTCATTAACTCTCCAAGAGTTATCAATTGCAATTTAGTACTTCTAAAATCTAAGTATAGATTTATGAATATCCTTCAATTTCATTATCATACTTTAATGATCTAATCCTTAGTTCTGATTCAGAAATTAAGGAGTCTACTGTGACAAGCTTAATGGATTAAGCACTTAAGTTATCATCACATAAATCTTCCAAAGATTATGCTCTACTATTTGCTTAACTCCGGGCTTAGGCCTAATGTGTTATTTTATCAAATAAAGTAACTTATTATTTTCCAGGACCATCCTGAAATTTATTCCCAATTTGAAAATTAAGCCAATTAAATACATTTTCCCTAGGATTATGTTTTAAATGTCAATCTTTCATTTTTATCTTGATTTTAATAGTCCAACTATTTAATCAACGATTTCGGTACTATCTAGTATAATGATTACAATAGTCCAACTATTTAATCAACTATAATTAATTAAATCAAATATATTGATTACTATAATCCAATTATATAACCAACTATAAATGAATTATTTGAATATAGTCCAACTATTAATTAAAACAACAATTTAAATATTAGTTCAACTAACATTTAATTTATTTGATGAATGATATTTGAATGAGCGCGTATGGCAATTAATTAAACGAATATTGCAAATTCAATTCTTGCCTCCCACTTTTTTTCGGCGAGTCTCAAACCCTCTGTCGAGTACTCGGGAAACTGTGTTTCCTAGTGGGCTAGAATCCCGTTAAATATCACACAATCTTGACTTTGGCCAACAAATTGTATGATAATTAACTAGGTAGATCTCTAAGATCGATTGGATCCAATACAATTCCTAGATCCGGTAGGGGGACATCCAAGTCCGAAACATATATCTTATATATGCCAATACATCCAATTCATTACCTAACCATTTTCCTCTTAATCAATTAAGCCTTGGCTTTGGCACAACAAACTTAGTGATCCCAGTTAAGCGCGACCCATTGACCATGGAAAGCTTCATAATCAATGTTGATGGACAAGAAGTGGTCTTGACTTTGGCCAACAAACCACAACTTGGACAAGTTACCAATATGGAACAAAGCCTTCGTGATTCAAACACATCCTCGACGGACAAAAGCCTTGACTTTGGCCAACAAGCCAATGCCAGTCTTAGATCTTGAGTAAGAATCACTCAATGGAAGGAAAAACGCTTAATAATTTGCGAGGGTTTTTCGAGTGCAAATTGGCAACAAATTTATTATCTTTGTTAAGGTCTCATCATCATACACCCTTAAACATGCATTCTAAACACATAATAAAGCGCATATGATAAATAAAGTAATAATGATATGAGGATGGATACTTTACACAATTGATCCTAGATCAAATCTCTCCCTTTCTCTCTCCCGCTAGCACATTTATTTACTTCTACCCGTTACACTACACTTCTAAAGAAACCTCATTTACATTGAGGGGAATAGGTGAGAAGAGAATACAAAGAATAAGAAGGTGATAAGGCTGGACACGCAGGTCCAATTAATAAATCAAATTTATTACAATTTCTAAAATTGTCCCACCCATCTAATATCCATCCGATATACATTATTCATGCATCGCAACCATGTATTCACACAAGCATGTTATCAATCAATCTAATCGAATTAATTAATCTGATAATTAGTGACCATCCAATGTTCAAACAACAATTTGTTTTTGCTCGAGTCAAACTCGTTTTTCGAATAAGTACTTAAAGTACGAATTCTCGAATTAAATTAAACTACAACATTAAATCCAATTTATATGTATTTAATTCTAATCCGCTTATTTAATTCCAAATTAAATACTACACTTTATTAATGAACTTTTACGACTTAAATTCCAAATTTAATCGTTTCGGGTCTCAAAGCCCGATTAACGTCCAACGTCAATTTAATTAAAGTCCAATGGGCTTTTAATTAATTTCTTGAGGCGTGGACTTTTGGTCAACTCGGGTCAAACCCATAACCAAAGTCCAATCCGGGAGTTACCCCATAAGCCCAAAATCAATTTAGGCCCATTAGGCCCAATTAAACTTTAAAGGTCCATTAAGTCGCATTTGAGTATATTGTTGCAGCTGAGGCAGCAAAAAAAGAAGTTTGGATCCGTAAATTCCTAATTGGATTAGGAATAGTTCCATTAGCAGCTGAGCCTATTCCTTTGTATTGTGACAATAACAGGGCTATAGCGCAGGCTAAGGAACCACGGTCTCATCAACGATCCAAGCATGTACTTCGGCGTTTCCATCTGATTCGTGAGATCATACATCATGGTGATGTGAAGATCGAAAAGATCGCTTCAGATGACAACATTGCAGATCCGCTGACGAAAACTATTTCTCATCAGAAGTTTGAGCGACATGTACATAGTTTAGGTGTTAGATACTTGAGTGATTGGCTATGAGCCAAGTGGGAGATTGTTGGACAATTATGACCCATAACATCACTATTTGTAAAAGACATTGTGGTTTTTGTACAAATTAACTATGTGACAAAGGAAATTGTTATTTTATCATTTTGTAATTAGATTACTTTGATATATATAAATGATAAAAGTCCTTTTGATTAGTTCCAGATTAATAAGATATGAGACAGTATTAATCCATAAAGGTTTAATCATTAAATATCTCTAGTCGTAGTATTATCGAGACTGGACATCGATAATGCGCAATATGCTAGTATTACACTTGTGCGCGTTATAGAAGCGTAACGGTATAGTTCTCATATATCTGGGTATTGGATACTCATGCAAGTGTAATATGAGGTTCTGTTTACCGATAGTACGGGAACAGCTTCGCTCTGGATAGACCCATAGGAATCCCATTAGTAGTATGATTATGTGTCTATGGGAATCCGAATCAGGGTAGGTATATTTGGTCTTAACCTTAGACTTAATCGCTAATACTTGTAAAAATCAGTACGCTTTGGTTTTGGTCATCCGGGACTTTAACAGGTTCTGTGTACGCATCTTCTGGATTTATTGAGAATCGTAGTGTATTGGGTGTGATGTCAAGCTGGAAGTATCACTTCAGATATATGGAGATGATGATCACGTAGGGATACAGAACTGGTACTCTAATGTGTTGCAACTATCTGGATAATATGACAAGGTCATGATTATCCGATTAAAGAGACTAGTTGCTAGTGATCTGATATATGCTTCGTACAGGGCAGACACAATTCCAGCCTCAGGCCTAGCATGTGATATCCGATACTGGATCGTAATACGCAATACTTAGTATATTATGCCTGGTATAGATTATGTATTCCTTAAAAGAATATTTCTGGAGAATTGGGTAGGCACGGTGATTTGCTAGAAGCCAACCATGTCTTGTAAATCGGTAAGAACGTGGTACCGGGTATGCACGTGTTCGGATAGTCCGACGACCGGATTTACTGCTAAAATATCCAGGGATCTCATGGGTCGCTTCCCAAAGATTCACCGATGACGTTTGACTCGAACAGAATTAATTTGGGATTAATTGTGTGTGAGAGAAAATTAATCTAGGATTAATTGCGGCAAGAATTTATCTGGGATAAAATTCGATTAGTAGGGAGAGAACGATTAATTTGGAATTAATCGATTAAATAATATATTCGATATATTAATTAAAATTAGATTTCAACGCGGAATTAAAATTGGATTTTAATTCGGGCGAACGAATTAATTTAGAATTAATTAGCGAGCGACTTTCGTAATAATTTTACGAGGCATAATTATTTAATTAAATTATATTTAATTATGTCGCAACGGAAAATTCATTAATTCGGAATTAACCAACCCGAGCCCGAAATATGTTTAGTGGGCCCACTCGAATTTTGAATTTAAAGTGGGGCCACCAAGTCACATCACTAGTCAACTTTATTTAGCTTTTGGTTGATAGAAGTTGGTGGTTTGTTGATGGCTTGTAAATCACACAAGCATTATTTGTTTGATGTGTGAAAGACTAATACCAACTTTTGACATTTGGTATTTGGTAATTTGAATTTTGGAAAATCAAAAACACATCTCACTCTCTCCCTCTCACCAATTACCGAATCACTCTCTCCCTCTCACTCTCATATTGCCGTGAACCTAGGGTTCATGGTTAATGATTTTTGCTTCAAAAATCTTGATTGCTAGCACAACAAAGGAGTCTACAAAGGTGATAGGGACACTTACCCTAGAGTTTATAATTCAAAGGAAGGCTTTGAGCTCTTCTCTAAGGATAAATTTTGTAATCTCTACATTCTATTAGCCGATCAATGTAAGTGTTTTTCCGCAAACTTAGATTGATTATTCACACAATTTCATGACATAATAGATCATTGGCATGTTCTAGGAACCCAACATACCTGGACTCTAGTTCAGAGTTTGGGTGGTAGCATAGGTCTGCACCCTAGTTCTAGTTTGTGGCTTAGGGGACGTCGATACGTAACGCCCTCATACCACCAGTTTCAGAGACAGTAGTGGCATGCTTTGGGGGACGGCGATACGTAACATCCCAAAGTCATGGATTTACACCGTTGGCTACAGTTAGGCGTATGGGGGGACGGCGATATGTAACGCCCTCATACGTCAAGTTTTTCAGATAGGGACACAGATTTCAAAAAGAGTTTTCAGATTTCAGTTTTCAGTTACAGTTTTCAAAAGAGCTTTTAGAAAAGAAAGTTTTCAGAAATAGTAGTTTATTAAGAGATTTTTAGAAAGAAGTTCAGAGTTTCAAAACAGAAACCAGTTTTCTATAATAGCTATTTTATGAGCTTTTGGTTTTAGAACCAAATATTTTTATAACAGTTTTTTTATCTATTTTAGTCCACTCACTTAGATCGTATAGCGATCTAACCCCCACTCCAGCTTTCGTATTTTGCAGGTTTCTCGGAGGATGAGCTCGAGAGTGTTGGTGTTTGTTAAGGTCCCAAGATCATAGACAAGCATGAAATAAGTGCGAATACAAATCAACGAAGTTGCGGAATACTCACATCAATCGGTTGAGCGACGCTTCGACGAACAAAATCGATTTTCTGCCCTTGTAGCAGCTAACGGCAGTGACAGAACAGCTTACTATTTTTGGCTCAATTTTGGTCCTTCGTCAAGCTCCAAGCTTCGTCGAACGATTCCTGGCTCATGGGTGGACTTCCCTATCACATTCGCATGTCTCTCGGAGTGCTAGCTCTCTTGATTTTGCCACAAAATCAAGCACTCTTGCTTCCCTTAGCTCACGGCAGTGAGCAAACCAGAGGAGAGAAAAGAAGCCCCTTGGGTGTGTGAGAAGAGAGAAGAAAGAGAAGAGTGTTGTGTGTTGGTTACAAAAAAATGGTAATACATATTCCAAAAATCAAATACTAATATTTTTGCCTCCAAAAATCAAAGCCATTAAAGGGTTCAACCACTCACATCAATCCATCAATCAATGAATAGTGACTGGCGTCAATCACTCAAAGTGAAAGACATCTATCACTTGATTGACGAATGATGTGACGCTAGATGTGACTAGCGATTTGACGCTTGATTTGACTTGCGTGCCACACTCGAATTCGAAATGCGAATGCGCTCGCAAATAATCCCGGGCTCGGGTTCGTTAATTCCAAATTAACGAATTTTCCGTTGCGACGCAATTAAATCTAATTTAATTAAATAATCATGCCTAGCATAATTACTATTCACGTCCCTAACGAATTAATTCTAAATTAATTCGTTCGCCCGAATTAAAATCAATTTTAATTCTGCGTCGAAATCCAATTTCGTTTAATATATCAAATATATTATTTAACCGATTAATTCAGAATTTATCGTTATCTCTCTTTAATGGATATTTTATCCCAGATAAAATATCTCCGCAATTAATCCCAGATTAATTTTCTCTCTCTTCTAATTAATCCCAGATTAATTAGAAGAGTCATACGTCATCAGTGAATCTTCGGGAAGCGACCCATGAGATCCCCGTATATGTTGGCAGTAAATTCGGTCGTCGGACTATCCGAACACGTAAGTACCAGTACTACATTATACCGATTTACAGACAAGGTTGGCTTCTAGTAAAGCGCCATGCCTACCCAATTCTCCAGAAATATCCTTACAGGAATAAATGATCTATATCAGGCGTAGTATACGTGTATTGTGTATGTCGATCCAGTACCGGATGATCACGTGCTAGGCCTGGGGCTGGAATTGTGTCTGCCCCGTACGAAGCACATGTCGGATGTCTGGTAACTAGTCTCTATAATCGGATAAACATGACCTTGTCATTTTATCCCGATGACTGCAGTACTTAAGAGTACTAGTACCGTATCCTACGTGACCATCATCTACATATGACTGAAGTGATACTTCCGTCTTGACATCACACCCAACACACTACGATTCTCAATATACCCAGCATTGGCGTACACAGAACCTGTTAAAGCCCTGGACGACCGCAACCAAAGTATATTGATTGTCGCAAGTATTAGCGGTGCAAGTCTCAGGTTAAGACCAAATACACCTACCCTTTCGGACTTCCAAGACACATAGTCATACTACCAATGGAATTCCGAGGGGGTCTATCCAGAGCGAAGCTGTTTCCCGTACCATCGGTAAAACACAACCTCCTATTACACTAGCATGAGTATCCTATACCAAAATATATGAGAACTATGCTGTTATGCCCTCACAACGCGCACAAGTGTAATACTAGTCTTTTACGTATTTATCGATGTCCAATCTCGATAATACTCTGACTATGGATATTTAATGATTTATCCTTCGTGGACTGATTTGTCTCAATCATTCTCAATCCAGGAACAAATCATAGGGACCTCATATCATTTTTATATCTTGGTGATCTAATCACAAATGATAAGAGTGCAATCTCCTTTGTCACATAGTTAATTTGTACAACAACACCATGATCTGTACAAATAGTGACGCTATGGGTCATAATTGTCCAACAATCTCCCACTTGGCCTATAGCCAGTCACTCGAGTGTCTGACACCCGAACTATGTACGGTTGGCTCAAACTGCTGAGAAAAGGCTTTCGTCAGGGGATTTGCATGATTATCATCTGATGCGATTTATTCGATCATCACATCGACACGATGTATGATCTGAATGAATCAGATGAATATCGAAGTATATATCTGGATCGTTGATGAGACCATTAAGTCTTTAGCCTGTACTCAAGCCTAGCTCAACTGCTAACAGAATTATATCTAATCTAATTAGATTTGTTATCGACCCAAATGGCTTCTATTGCCGCCTCAGCTGCAGCAATAACCCGCATTAGTTGTTTATTAGGTAATAGTATCTTGCTTGGAAGATTTCCAGCTCACTATACCGTTATTCAAACTGTATAGTACCGTTTGCGACTTATAGTCATTTTATCGGTTTAGGAAACTTGCTACAGTGATCCTAGTCACTTCAAGTTCTCCTTCTCCACATATTAAGACAGCATCCTTAGTTCTCTGAGATACTAACAGATGTTCTTAAACAATCCAGTGACTATCACTTGGATTGGCCTGTTTGTGAATCCATATGCTCAAAGCGTATGAGACACCAGGTCGTGTACATTTTTCAATGTACGTTTCTCGAAGAGTTTTATCGAAAGTCAAGCTTTCACCGATATATTATGGGAATATCATTTCCAAGAAATGACATATTATCATTTTATAGGACAGCCACTGTCAGTGCACTCCCACTATCCTCTTATATACACAAGAATCATTTCGTTTTGAATTAAATCATACACCAATATGATTACATCAAAACGATAATTTCAAGAACCTAATGCTTGCTTCAATCCAAACATGGATCGAATAACCTGCAAACCTTATTTGCCAGTTACGTCAAAACCGACAGGATGTTGTAAACATCCTTCAAAAGGTTTCCTTTTCAGGAAAGCGATTTTCCTGTAAAGCTGTCATATTTCATAAATGAAACATGCAACATTAGCAAGCATTATCCAAATGGATTTACCATGGCAACAGGTAAAAGGTTGAATCGTAATCAACACAATGTTGATAATGATACCTTTCCTCTAAAAGCCTAGCTTTATATGTTGGTATGTTGCCATCCATGTATGTCTTCCTTGAAGACTTATAGTACCAATAGACACAATACATTGCGATACATCAACTAATATCCAAACTTGTTGATATACAAGGAATCCATTTCGGATTCATGGCACTTTGTCATAATAAGGGAGTTGATACCTTGTATCACTTCCTCATACGTAGTCAGTTGGTATACCTCAATAAGATAGACATCTTTATAAGGTGAGATCAGAAACCCATACCCCAGGTTGGTTTCTGAATCTCTCCGACATACGTGGTTCTTGTGTATTCAAAGATTACTGGTAATAGTTTCATCCTTGATGAACTATTTGTGTTCCATTAAGATTCGGTGCCTAGAATAGTATTACTATGATTTTCATCGAGTTTTACTATCCTCCCACTTACCACTACATATCGGTATTCCTCTTAGGAAAACCGCATTGTGAGCAACAATCTAATTATTCTCTGGTGAGATGTATAAGTACTATACTTTGGTATCCCTAGGATAACCTATAATTAGGCACTTATCGAATTTGGGTTTTAGTTTGGTATCATCCAAACATATGCCTAGCATACCCAAATGTACAGGAATGTGAAACCCAGTTTCTTTCCTGTTCATATCTAATATGAAATCTGTCAAACAGATTTTTATGGAACCTTATTCAAAATAATTTCTTGCACTGTTAATGCTTATCCGTTGAAGGAAATGGTAGCTCAGAGCGACTCACGATTAACCTTATCATGTCCAACAAAATTTGGTTTATCCATTTCGGACACACCGTCAAACTGACGTGTTCCGGGAGGAGTCCTCATTGAAAGAATACTATAATCTTTCAAGTATATTAGAAACTTATTGCTTAAGTATTTTCCATTACGGTCTTATCGTGACGGTATAATACTTTAGCCGATCTGTATGTCTATTTCGTGTTGAAACTGTAAAAGTTTCCGATTTGTGTTCTTCAAAAGAAACACATAACCATAACGCGATGCCACATCCTTAAAGGTCACGAAATATTCATATCCACATCTAGCCTAGCTAGACATGGCCCACTTGCTTCACTATGAACTAGGGCTAACAGATCGATGTCATTTACACTTTTACCAAGTAAAAGTGTTTTAGGCACTTTGCCCAATAAACTAGATTCTTAGACTTTATTTGAATGGGATCAAATCAGTCCTAGTACCCACTCTTCAAAAGTGCGGATATACGGTTCTTGTTTAATTACGTCCCAGACAATAATGCCACTATTAGTTTCTTCTGATCAAATCAGTTTGAGCTGTTTGTTTGTCATGTTATATAATTGAGATTTATTTATATTCAAAATATAAATTTTGTTATTCACATCTAATGTGTTTATCTCAATATCATCTTTATATAATAAAACACTTTAGTGTTCTAGAATATAAAGGTTCACCCGCAGCGGGTTAAACACTGATATGGAGATAATGTATCTAGTCAAACTAGTTACATTATAACAGTTTCCAAATTTAGGTACACACCCGAAGGGTAGTTCCTAAATTAGGTATTTACGGTTGAAACAGTGACTTTCGTCCCGTTTCTGTTTCGTAGATAAATCTCTATTGAAGTCAGTATCATGTTCAAAACAAGTTCTGAACATCAATACATATATTTTATGTACCACACTAAGTATTTAAAATCTAATTTTAATACTAGTAGTGAACATAATGTTGACAAACATATTTGAAGTCGGAGCCTTGCACCATCTTCAATTCCTTCATGGCTGCTTTGTTCAAACGGCAGTCACGCTTCCGCGATCCCATTTGCCACATTTAGGCAGACATTTTGGGATATGTCATTTTTCTTCCTATAATAATATAATGATTTTGCCTTTGCCCATTTCAACACTCAGAAGCCTTTGGCCAAGCCTCGGGTTTCTAGAATATCGAAGTAAGGTGCGCCTTACGCGACTTGCCTAATTGCAAACTTTGACTTTGTCTCATTGAGAATAGTCATTAACTCTCCAAGAGTTTACTATTGCAATTTTAGTACTTCTAAAATCTAAGTATAGATTTATGAAGATCCTTCAATTTCATTATCATACTTTAAGGATCTAATCCTTAGTTCTGATTCAGAAATTAAGGAGTCTACTGCGAAAAGCTAAATGGATTAAGCACTTAATTTATCATCACATAAATCTTCCAAAGATTATGCTTTACTATTTGCTTTACTCCGGGCTTAGGCATATTATGTTATTTTATCAAATAAAGTAACTTATTATTTTCCAGGACCATCCTGAAACTAATTCCCAATTTGAAAAATTAAACTATTTAAATACATTTTCCCTAGGATTATATTTTAAATGTCAATCTTTCAATTTATATCTTGATTCTAATAGTCCAACTATTTAATCAACGATTTTGGTACTATTTATTATAATGATTATTATAGTCTAACTATTTAATCAACTATAATTGTATTGGCTGAATATAGTCCAACTATTAATTAAAACAATCATTTAATTATTAGTCCAACTAACATTTAATTTATTTGACGAATGATATTTGAATGAGCGCGTATGACAAGTAATTAAACGAGTATTGCAAATTCAATTCTTGCCTCCCACTATTTTTCGGCGAGCCTCTAACCCTCTGTCGAGTACTCGGGAAATCGTGTTTCCTAGTGGGCTAGGATCCCGTTAAATATCACACAATCTTGACTTTGGCCAACAAATTGTATGATAATTAACTAGGTAGATCTCTAAGATCAATTGGATCCAATCCAATTCCTAGATCCGGTAGGGGGACATCCAAGACCGAAACATATATCTTATATATGCCAATACATCCAATGTATTACCTAACCTTTTTCCTCTGAATCAACTAAGCCTTGGTTTTGGCACAATAAACTTAGTGATCCCAGTTAAGCGCGACTCATTGACGATGGAAAGCTTCGTAATCAATGTCGATGGACAAGAAGTGGTCTTGACTTTGGCCAACAAACCAAACTTGGACAATACACCAATATGGAACAAAGCCTTCGTGATTCAAACACATCCTCGACGGACAAAGGCCTTGACTTTGGCCAACAAGCCAATGCCAGTCTTAGATCTTGAGTGAGAATCACTCAATAGAAGGAAATACGCTTAATATTTTGCGAGGGTTTTTCGAGTGCAAATTGGCAACCAATTTATTATCTTTATTAAGGTATCATCATCATACACCCTTAAACATGCATTCTAAATACATAATAAAGCGCGTATAAATAAATAATAATGATATGCGGATGGATACTTTACACATTGATCCTAGATCAAATTTCTCCATTTCTCTCTCCCGCTAGCACATGTATTACTTCTACCCGTTACACTACACTTCTAAAGAAACCTCATTTACATTGAGGGGAATAGGTGAGAAGAGAATACAAAGAATATGGAGGTATAAGGCTGGACACGCAGGTCCAATTAATAAATCAAATTTATTACAATAATTTCTAAAATTGTCCCACCCTTCTAATATCCATCCGATATACATTATTCATGCATCGCAACCATGTATTCACACAAGCATGTTATCAATCAATCTAATACAATTAATTAATCTGATAATTAGTGATCATCCATGTTCAAACAACGATTGATTTTGTTCGAGTCAAACTCGTTTTGCGAATAAGTACGAATTCTCGAATTAAATTAAACTACAAAATTAAATCCAATTCAATTTGTATTTAATTCTAATTCACTATTTAATTCCAAATTAAATACTACACTTTATTAATAAACCTTTTACGACTTAAATTCCAAATTTAATCGTTACGGGTCTCAAAGCCCGATTGACGTCCAACGTCAATTTAATTAAAGTCCAATGTGCTTGTAATTAATTTCTTAAGGCGTGGACTTTTGGTCAACTCAGGTCAAACCGAATAACCAAAATCCAATCCGGGAGTTATCCGATAAGCCCATAAATCAATTTTGGCCCATTAGGCCCAATTAAACTTTAAAGGTCCATTAATCGCATTTGGGCTTTATGGATGCGGTTTTGGGCCCAATTGGATCCAACTAATTTTGCCTATACCCATCTTGGTACAACCAAGCCCAATAAGCCCAATTACAACTAAACAACACCAAATCCAATTTAAGGCCCAAATAATTAAATTCCAAATTCCCAATTTAATTACATAAAGTGTATTACATAATTAATCACCCAAATTAACATTTCTATAACATTAATTTATACAATCAATCATGCTCAATTACATTAAATCATGTCCAACACAATTTAATCAAAATCAAACCCAATACATGCTACATCAACTCTCGGCAATGGGGAATTATTTTGTCCAAATCAAATTCAATCCAATTAAATTCAATTCAACATTAAATCAATATCCCCAAATGATTTCCAACACATCCAATGATCAAAAATCAAAAAACCAAGACAATTTAGGGCACTATATGGATTCGGCCAAGCCTTCCAATTTGGGGAAAAATGTTCCAAACCAATTTTCTTGAAATTGATCCAATCAATCTTCAATTCAACATGATTTAAGCATATTCAAACATCCAATTTAATCAAATCATGCTCAAAATCAAATTACCCAATTTTAAGCCCTAAATCAATTTCATGCTCAACATTGCTCAAGATACCATTGTTGGTGTTTGCTAAGGTCCCAAGATAAAAAACAAGCATGAAATAAGTGCAAATACAAATCAACGAAGTTGCGGAATACTCACATCGATCGGTTGAGTGACGCTTCGATGAACAAAATCGATTTTCTGCCCTTGTAGCAGCTCACGACAGTGACAAAAATAGCTCAATATTTTTGGCTCGATTTTGGTCCTTCGTCAAGCTCCAAGCTTCGTCGAACGATTCCCGGCTCATGGGTGGACTTCCCTATCACCTTCGCATGTCTCTCGGAGTGCTAGCTCTCTTGATTTTGCCACAAAATTAAGCACTCTTGCTTCCCTTAGCTCACGGCAGTGAGCAAACCAGAGGAGAGAAAAGAAGCCCCTTGGGTGTATGAGAAGAGAGAAGAAAGAGAAGAGTGTTGTGTGTTGGTTACAAAAAAAAATGGTAATACATATTCCAAAAATCAAATACTAATATTTTTTCCTCCAAAAATCAAATCCATTAAAGGCTTCAACCACTCCCATCAATCCATCAATCAATGAATAGTGACTGGCGTCAATCACTCAAAGTGAAAGACATCTATCACTTGATTGACGAATGATGTGACGCTAGATGTGACTAGCGATTTGACGCTTGATTTGACTTGCGTGCCGCACTCGAATTCGAAATGCGAATGCGCTCGCAAATAATCCCGGGCTCGGGTTCGCTAATTCCAAATTAATGAATTTTCCGTTGCGACGCAATTAAATCTAATTTAATTAAATAATCATGCCTAGCATAATTACTATTCACGTCGCTAACGAATTAATTCTAAATTAATTCGTTCGCCCGAATTAAAATCTAATTTTAATTCTGCGTCGAAATCCAATTTCATTTAATATATCAAATATATTAATTTAACCGATTAATTCAGAATTTATCATTATCTCTCTTAATGAATATTTTATCCCAGATAAAATATCTCTGTAATTAATCCCAGATTAATTTTCTCTCTCTTCTAATTAATCCCAGATTAATTTAGAGTGCGAGTCATACGTCATCGGTGAATCTTCGGGAAGCGACCCATGAGATCCCCGGATATGTTGGTAGTAAATTCGGTCGTCGGACTATCCGAACACGTAAGTACCAAGTACTACATTTATACCGATTTACAAGACAAGGTTGGCTTCTAGTAAAGCGCCATGCCTACCCAATTCTCCAGAAATATCCTTACAGGAATAAAGGATCTATAGCAGGCGTAGTATACGTGGTATTGTGTATGTCGATCCAGTACCGGATGATCACGTGCTAGGCCAGGGGCTGGAATTGTGTCTGCCCCGTACGAAACACATGTCGGATGTCTGGTAACTAGTCTCTATAATCGGATAAACATGACCTTGTTATTTTATCCCGATGACTGCAGTACTTAAGAGTACTAGTACCGTATCCTACGTGACCATCATCTCCATATGACTGAAGTGATACTTCCGTCTTGACATCACACCCAACACACTACGATTCTCAATATACCCAGCATTGGCGTACACAGAACCTGTTAAAGCCCTGGACGACCGCAACCAAAGTATATTGATTGTCGCAAGTATTAGCGGTGCAAGTCTCAGGTTAAGACCAAATACACATACCCTTATTTCGGACTTCCATAGACACATAGTCATACTACCAATGGAATTCCGAGGGGGTCTATCCAGAGCGAAGCTGTTTCCCGTACCATCGGTAAAACACAACCTCCTATTACACTTGCATGAGTATCTTATACCCAAATATATGAGAACTATGTCGTTGTGCCCTCACAACGCGCACAAGTGTAATACTAGTCTTTTACGTATTTATCGATGTCCAATCTCGATAATTGTAGGCATTTCATTTTTGCATGTGAAACCCGATGATGAGTCTCAGTTGGAGGCACTACCTTTTAGTTAAGGATATTACGGGAAACGGTTGTCGGAAGGGAATCGACATTTCATTAAATTTTAACCGCATGTTTAGCTCCAAGCTCGCTCGTTGGACCTCCGTTTTAAAAATACCTTTGGCCTAAAAAACCCAGAACCATTTAACCTTGGCCCAACCCACTCACCAAACCAACACAACACATAGCCCACCACACTTGGCCCACACGCCCAAGGCCCTCAAAATACAACCCAATTAAATTAAATATTAATTAAATAATGTAATTGAATTAAATAAAATAATTAAACCATTTACCAAATTAAATAAGACATAAAATATAATTATACCAAATTAAAATATTGTAACTTCCTAACTTAAAATATTATATACTAAATTAAAGAAATATTATGCCTAATTAAAATCAATCATAACCAATTAAAAATAATGACTTCCTAATCTAACAAATTGTATTCCTAAACCAAGCCAATAAAATATTCAACCTTCATAATTCACCAAAATTTGTCCCTCAATCAAATATATATTTTCCTTTTGTGACACTAATTAGATATTACAAATCCCTATCCAAGCAAACCCTAATTGACCACTATAAAACACACACTAAATCAACCATAAGACTCCCCTCATTCTCACTCTCATTCACGGCATCAAACAAAAAAAATATAAAACCCTAAGCATTGTTCTCTCTCGGAAAAAACAAGCAACAAAGAAACCTATCTCTCACGAATCAAACAGACTGAAACAAACCCTCCTCTCGCCACAAAACTCTCTCAGCCCACACTGCTCCAGCCTCCACTCGGCACTTCCCTGCCAGCCACGATAACCTTCACGCTTTAAACAACAACCTCACGCCTCTTCAAGGATAACAGCCCTACACTCATAGCCTGCACACATCTCCCTCATAAACGCTGACCCTCAGCCTTTGCCTCACCATTGAAACAACCCTAAACAAAAAACTAAACACGTCCTCAGCAACTAACCACTCTGAAGCCTCACAATCTTCACTCTCTCGGCCACCTTCATACACATGACCTGATCTTCACGCCCCACTACTCCAAACAAACGCATAGCCCTGCACTTAAAAGCCACTAGCCACAGCACACGCTGCTCCACACATTGCCTACGCACCATTCACGTAAGCCTTCAACGCCTGTTCAGACCATCAACACGCCACCTAGCCATAAAGCACTCTCACCTAGCCACACTGCCAGCGCACACACTCGCAACTAACATAAAGCCACCTAGCCATCTCATCACCCCTCCACACATAGCAATAGCCAAAACACTCAGCCCCAACCTTCTCCAATTCACCCACAAAGACACGTTGCTAACCCCTTGGACCAAAAACTACCGCACATATGACCCTAAATTGCACGCCTATTTACCCCTGCACTGCCAGTGAACTGCCGCACAAGTAGCCCCCGAAACTGTCCAGAGAACACCCAGAAACTGTCCAGAAACTGCCCTTGAAAATCACAGCCCTTTAGCCCTCAAACTCGCCCAAAAACACCCTATAACAGTAGCTTTGAAGACCTGAAACAGTAAGCAGAAATACAGAGAAAACAGCAGCAAAATGGAGGTTAAACAGCAAACAAAACAGCGAAACAGCGAGCTAAGATGCTAAGCTAGTGAAACGGAAAAGTGAGGAGCTTTAGCCCTTCCGATCTCCGCGAAACGCAAGTCCGAAAGTCGGCAAAAAAGGTTAGACCTGAGAGTATTTTTCACACTCGTTTTCAGTTTTATTTTTATTATTTATCGAGTATTGTTCGCATGATTATTATGTTAAAATGCATGTTGTGGCCCTTGAGTAGATAAATATGCATGTATTACGAAATATTGTATGTTGTGGCCTTGGAATAAAATGAAAAATGTGTCAACTCTCGCGGTATATCGGATGGAAACCCGGACATAAATTTCATAGCCGATTCCGAATGGACGGTAGTATGATCTGTACTCGGGATACAACTCCACATACCGCTTGAGTAAACGACACTTTCTTTTATTTTATGTTGCTTTGATTTATTATTCGTCATTTAAATTCAGCATGTTACTTGTTTATGCATGATGCGATCGAGCGCATGGGCTTAATAAGTCGGATTAAAGGTCCCCTATTTGGAGGGGTTAAAATCCTTTACCACGATGCTTTGCCGCGCCGGTTGATGTGTGTTCGGTTGAATGTAAGATATGTTCAATCGGGCATACTAAGTTTGATATTATTGTCTTTATTCTTTGTATGCATGATGCGATCGAGCGCATGGGTTTAGTAATTCAGATTAAAGGTCCCCTAATTGGAGGGTTAAAATCCTTTACCACGATGCTTTGCCGCGCCGGTTGATGTGTATTCGGTTGAATCTAAGATATGTTCAATCGGGCATACTAAGTTTGATATTATTGTCTTTATTATTTGTATGCATGATGCGATCGAGCGCATGGGTTTAGTAATTCGGATTAAAAGTCCCATATTTGGAGGGGTTAAAACCCTTTACCACGATACTTTGCCGCGCCGGTTGATGTGTGTTCGGTTGAATGTAAGATGTGTTCAATCGGGTATACTAAGTTTGATATTATTGTCTTTATTTTTCATATGCATTATGTGATCGAGCGCATGGGCTTAGTAAGTTGGATTAAAGGTCCCATATTCTGAGGGGTTAAAATCCTTTACCACGATGCTTTGCCGCGCCAGTCGATGTATATTCGGTTGAATGTAAGATGTGTTCAATCGGGTATATGAAGTTCCATATAGTTATCTTTATCTTTGTACACATTGTAATTAAAAGCGCTTGGGCTTATTGTGTTGGACTAAAAAGGTTCTCCATTTGGGGGAAGAAAAGCCTAAAAGGCTACCTTTACCACGATATTTGCCGCGTCTTTCATCTATTGATTGCATCTTCTATCATTGTCTTGGCTTGACTTATTATCATTTGTGTATCCATGTCATGATAGCATTTGAGTATTATTTCTTGTAGTATATCGGATGGAAACCCAGACATAAATTCCGTAGCCGATTCCGAATGGACGGTAATGCGGTCTGTACTTGGGATACAATTCCACGTACCACTTGGAAAAGTGCTCACATGTGTGTTTGTGTCCATATTAGTTATCTTCTTTTGCACCACGTCATAGCATGCTTACTTTAATGCCTAATTGCATCCTTAAGTGTCTTTTTGCATTATGTACTTAGTTGACTCTTTTATTTGTTCATGGACATGTAATGGCTATTTATTTATGATATGTCTATGAAATCACATGTTCGCCATTATTTGATTCGCCTTTATGTGTGCTTGTGTGGTTAGTGTGTGCTTGTGTTTTCATGAATACAATATGCCAATGAAGTTGTATGTTCGTTGCTACTTTGATGTTCTTTCAAGCATGCAATCTTAGATGTGAAATATATGCAAATTTAGGTGTAAGTTTATTTTTGTGCATATGGATTTAGAAGCATGATACTCTTGAAAATAAGTGTTACTTAAGCTTGATTAAATTATTACACAAATCCTTTCATTACAAGTGACATAAGTAAGAGACCATTCTGAACCCAACGGTTTGAGGTCTTCCCTTGCGAGGGGTGAGTGCGGCCTTAAATCTCATTTTCCCGGTTCACGCCGGGTGGCGACTCCATTATTCTTCGGTTTAGTCCCCCGTGGCTACTCCGTACTCCCGACTAGGCCGCGAGCCTAGAACATCATGCGTCGTCCAGTTTCTGTGTCCCACAGTCTGGCGACTCCACTAGGGATAGAGAATCGGCCCCAAAATATTATCTTGTAATGTTTGGATTTATGTTCTAATTGACCGTGTCTATAGTGGATAAAATGGGGGTTTAATCGAAGGCATTTTGAGGCTAGGTAATGGTTTGGTGTCTTCCTTCATTCACTACCTTTCTAGAAGGAAAAGCTATGAAGGCACCTATATAGCCATCTACCTGTAGCCTATTGTGATGGACTAATTTGGAGGACTCGTTGTTTATTCCTGTCACCAAGTGATAAGAGCCTAAGAGGCTAGGGTACTTAAGAGAGCCTCACTCCACCCTCCCTCTGGGGAATCTACAACGGGACATCCATTTGACAGTCAGTCACACACCATACCTCATTGGCACGTACCTTAGTGTATAAAAAAGGGTGCGCTCACTTGGTCGCTCAAACCCTTGATTGGGGAGACCTAGTTGTGGGCCATCCTTCGCCGATGAGAGCCTTTGTCTACACTCTTGTGAACCCACCCATAGACCGGGGTTGTATGGTTAAAGTAACAATTATTTCTTAAGTATGTGCTTGTGGACCATCCTCTTTTGGATGCAGTTGGACTATTGTCAGAAATGCGAACTTGCTGGGCCATTTAAACTGGGGCATATATTGTCCAACAGAGAGGACATATATTGATGCAGTCACTAGGAATGGAGTCCGCCAGTACGAGTCAGAGATTGAGTGAAAGTCCAGTCATAGTCATGTATGAGTCTTGTATCGGTTTTTGTTGTGTAGTCATTGTATAAACAATTGATACCAAGTACAATAGTTAATATTGAGTTTGCTTTCTGACCGGCGTAAACACACACGTTAAACGCAAGCGCACGTATCATTCAAGTAGTATAAAAAGATATCGATCCCACGAGGACTTAATACCTAAGTTATTAATTTTATGAGGTTAAATGATTACTAGTATCTAACAGGTAGTTTAATTGATTTGAAATAGCGACGATTCTAAATTTAAAGACAAGTAAATGAAATTGTTTTGAAGGTAGATTTTAAGAAAATTCAATATTAAAAACTATTTAGGGTTGTGATTTATTCCAATATTATTTAAAGATAAAGTGGTTATTTTATAGTTGGGTAATATATTGATTTTATTAACTTGAAACACTAATTTATGTAAAAGCCTCTTCCGATGGTCAATTACAAATACCTAGTATAATTCAATTGAACCATATGTCTATGTCAACCAAATTACCTAGATTCATTATGATTAATTTCCAATTATGGCTACCCCCGCCCGACAGGTATATTCCTATCCTGTAAGGAAATCTATTGAAAGGGTTATCTATCCTTAAGGAAGATCGTGGGCTATTAAGTCTAAGGTCTTAAACTTAAAATCCCTATGTCTAGTTCATTTTAAGTTTGACTAATCAATTTAATTAATGGCCAGTTAATTAAAGAGCATTAAGATTAAGACTCTTTTATATTACCCAAATTATAATCTAACTCTTATAAACTCGTGATATTGAATTTCATCACAACCCTAGATACTAACTTAGTTATGACACATAACTAGGGCTTAAAACTTTTAAAAGAGTTATAATAAAATTGCATAAAGTGAATGCGGTAAAATAAATGCTGAAAGTGAAATAAATAAAAAATTGCTAAGATAAAAGGAATTACTTCTACTAATACTAATTAGATTTCTCCCATAATATAATATAAGCTTTGCAAAATATTATTAACCAGCCATATAGGCGGTATATTGATTTAATCAGTTAAAAACAACCAGCCATAAAGGCGGAATATTAAAAACAACCAGCCATAAAGGCGGAATCATTAATATAAACCAGCCATATAGGCGGAGTGAAAATAACCAGCCATAAAGGCGGAATATGAAAACAACCAGCCATAAAGGCGGAATATGAATTTTATTACCCACCGACCAATCTGGCGGTATCCTGATTAAGTCAATTTAAAACTTGAATATATTATAATTATGGGAGAATAATCTAAGAAGTAAAAGTAAAAGAATTACCTTTTACCCTAACAAAAGGACGTTACCTCCTCATTATGAGTAGTATAAACTGTAAAATAAAGAAAGTAAATTATTATTACTATTAAAAAGTAATTACAAAACTTGAATTTAAGAACTAGAGAGAGAAACTCTCAATTTAGAACTAAGAAGTGAGAGAGAATGGTACACTGAAAACTGAAATTTCGAGTTCTATTTATAGGCACGGATAAGGGTCCAGCGTCGCGACGCCCAAATTGCACTAGCGTCGCGACGCTGGGTACAGTAGGACACGTGTCACGCGCTGGTTGGTCGGCTCAGAATCTTATCCGATGACGTGGCACTGTTCATGACGTCATTGCTTGCGTCACGATGACGTGTCAACTGTTCATGACATCATTGCTTGCGTCACTCTGATGATGTGGAAGGCGACGTGGCGACACGTGGGGCGGTGGCCGTCAGACGAATGAGAGGTTGACACGTGTCGCGTTGTGATTGGCTGATGCTGACGTGGCATATTGACTCGGTTGACTTGCTGATGTGGCGGCTGATGTGGAAGATGATGTGGCGACACGTAGGATGACACGTGGGGCGGTGGCCGTCCAAGCAATGAGATTTCGACACGTGGCACGACGCATTTTAGCATCTCCGTTGTGATGGTGACACGTGGCACGGCGCACGTTAGCAAAGTCAACTTTTCTCAGATTCTGATTTTGTGGACCCGGTGCATGTTAGCAGATTCGGCGCACACTGGGCGTCGCGACGCTGAAGGTCTGGGCGGCGCGACGCTGAAATGACGATTTTGCCCTTTTTGTCCAGTTTTGTCCATTTTGCCCCAAAATACTTCCAGAATGTCCTGAAACTTTATTTATCTGCAAAATAACACAAAATACATCAAAACGTTCATAAAACTCAAGAAACTATACAAAATATTAAGTTAAATGAGTGGGAAATAGTGATAGAAATACCACTCATCACTTTCAGTATTTTCGAGTTAGGCTACGGTCCCATACAAAGTATAGTCAAATAAAGAAAAGTGTACAGTATTTGTGTGGGTAGTTAGTCAGAGGCTGATAGGGTTAGTACTGCTATCCTCTGCCGGTGACATCTCTCGTATCGGGGATGTTACACACCCAGTGCAATATAACTACATGACTATTCTAAGGTCGATGTCATTCTTAGCATAATTATATATCAATCTAATAGCATTATGATACAATAATTACCATTAACAATGGTTGAAATGAAAATGTAGTTATTTTATTAATAAATAATAAAATAATGTACAATACATTATTCAGATTGACGCTCCAAGCACCAACTTCTAGAACATGTTTACAATTTATATTTTCGTTTGGGTTTCTATATAGAGGTACTGGTTAGGAAAATCTGCTCGTACGGAGTTCATTTTATATTTATTCTAAAATAGATAATGAATTTCATACGAGCATTGTATGCATAACCCATTATACATTAGTTCATGATTTACGAGTTTTCGGTTCATTATTTATAGTTACAGGTCACGCTTTGTAGTCTATGTTTCATAATTTGTGTTACAACTTTCACATCTTGATTACAATTTACTATTCATTTCTACGATTTACAATCATGCTCTATAGTTTATGTTTTTCAGTTTTCAATTTCAGTTCATGTTTACGTTTTCAGTTTATGATTCAGTTTTCAGCTTTCAGTTCATGTTACAATTTTCAATCATGTTTCTAGTTACGTTCTATAGTTTTAGTTTAATTTTACAATTTCAAGTCATGTTTACAGTTTTCAGTTCATGTCATAATTTTTTAGTCATGACATATTTTTCAGTTTTCATATTTACAGTTTACAGTCACGTTATCATGTTTACAGTTTTCAGTCATGTTTCTAATTTACGTTATACAATTGTCTGTCATGTTTACAATTTCAATTCAAGTTTATAATTTTGAGTTATGCTTATAGTTTAGGTCATGTTTTTAGTTTTCAGTTTAAGGTCATCGTTAATGTATACAATTTATGTTTTTCAGTTTGTAAGTTATATTATAGTTTTTAGCCTATGATTTATATGTCTTCAGTTCACGATTTATACGTTTTTAGTTCACGTCTGACCTGTTACAGTTTCATGGTTTAGTTTTCAGTTTATGATCCGTATGATTTAGTTCACGATTTACATTTTTCTGTTCATGAGTTATAATTCAAGCGTGAAGTTTTACAGTCTATAGCCTACGTTTTACAGTTTGCAGTCATATTTTAAAGTTCATAGTCCATCACCATTCATGTTTTTATAGCCATGTTTATAGTTTACGTTTCACAGATTACAGTTTATGTTACACATGTCAAGTTTATAGTTCATATTTTCACATGTCACTATTTTACAACTTACGTGTCAATTCATGATTCATGTTTTATGCTTCATGGTTTATGGTCTACAAAGTATGTTTTCATGAATTACAATTTACATTCCATACTTACGTCTTATAGACTTATATCTCATGTTCACAGTTCACGTTTCATGATTCACAATTCATGATTTCTCAAGATTTATAGTTTAAATTCATGTTTTACAGTATATAAAATACTTATTCTCAAATACAAATAAATAATCATTTTCAAAACACCAGTAGAGTATCGTCCCCTCAGCTTCAGTTTCAACTTGCCTAATAGCTCTTTGGAAACCCTCTTAGGCTATTTCATGTTCACGTTCAGCTTTTTCTGCTCATGCGATGCTAGGTTCCCGTTAAGTAGGTTACATGTTACAGCTTAGCTTCCCATTCTTATGCGGTGCTAGGTCCCACAAAGTAGGTCACACGTCCCCAGGTTACGATACTGGTGATATTTTTCATGGCTTTTAATATATGCAATCATACGCGGGGAAGATGGCCGAATCCCGGTACGTATGGCGATACGGGGGAGACGTCCCAATATTGATTGTTGCAATGTAATCTTTCAAGTTTGATAGTTTTTCATGTCTTATAGTTTCATTTCACGTTTATAATATGAGTACATGTTATCAATTTACAAGTTCACGATTACAGTTACAATTCATATTTACAGTTTTCAATTTACGTTACAATTTTCAGTTCACGTTATGGTTTGCTGTTCTTGATTTTTGTTTAAGCCTTTAGCTTGCAGTTTATAGTTACAACATCATATCATGTTTATAGTTTCCAAATCAAGAATACATTTATCGGTTAAGTTTACAGTTTACAAGACATGTTACAGATTACAAGTCATGTTTTCGAATTACAGTCATGTTTATAGTTTTCAGTTCATGATTCAGTTTACATATTACAGTTTGCAGGTCATGTATACAATTTAGAGTCATGTTTTATTGGTTTCAATGCATGTTACAGTTTTCAGTACATATTTCAGTTTACAGATCATGTTTACAGTTCACAAACACGTTACAATGTACATTTTTCAATTCATGTTTATAGTTTGCAAATCCATGTTTACTGTTGTAGTCATGAACCTTCATTCATCGTCACAACTTCCAGATTACAATTTATGATTTACGGTATATGTCATAAGATTTATGATTTATATTTCATAAGCTCACGAATCAGGTTTCAAGATTTATGAAGCAATTTCGTTTGTACAAGTTACGTTAATTTATGCTTAAATTTTCAATATTCACTCACTAGGTCGTTTATACGACTTATTCTTCCACTTTCAGCTTTGTGTTGCAGGACTACAAGCATGTAGAGGACAAGTTTTGGAGAAGATGGATATTAGCTGCAATCATCAGGAACACAGTTTCAAAGGTCCACATGTATATATATATTTTCTCATGATAGGCCACGAGGCCGAATGATGTGTATACGTATAGATTACGTTGCAGTAAGCATGTTTCATGAAATTTGTGTATTTTATGTATCAGTCATGAATGTATTCAGAATCAAATAATCCATTTATAAATCATGTCACGTTACGCATGTTCATGTTAGAGGCTTATGGAAATAGTATCACTGTTTCATGTCGGTCATGTCCTGGATAATCTGATATGTGACATTGAAGTCCAAATTTGAGATAGTTTCTTGATGAAAATTATAGATATGATTGTTAATTATATGCAAAAATTTACAGATTGTGATTTGGAATATGAATGAAGGAGATATGAATGTTTGAAAATGACTAATCAAAAATCATTATTTCTTAAAATATAAGGGGCTTTTTTAATCTTTTTTTATTCATCGAAATATATTAATAATGATATTAGTTTTAGAACTTATGATTTGTAGATTTATAATTTTTTATTAAAACATTTTATATTTTAGGAAATATTTAATTTTAAAATTTAAAGTTAAAAAAAATTATTTATCTTTAACTCACGCTCTTTTGATGTTTGCCAGAGTTAGTGAAATCAAAATCAATGCCCACGTACATGTTTTCCCAATTTACACTAGATAGATTAAATCTGAAAAAAAAATCACCATGAACTAAATGCAAATGGAGGTGTATTTTATTATTATTATTATTATTATTTTTATAAATCTCCCTAAAAAACCAAAACAAAACAATTTTTTTCTTTCAACTTTTTCAAAAATATTGTTGTTTCTTTCTTTATTAAATTTAATCCAAATTTTTAGATACCTTACTAGACAATTCGCTATTTTTATTTTATAAATCCCGCATTCAAATAATACTTATAATTGAGAAAAGTAATCTTCACCCAAGTTGGTAGAGTCTACCCTCATCAATTTTGTCCCCTATCTTTTGCGTTATTATCATGTGTCATTTTCAAATATTTAGTACATTTAGTAAGTTAATGAATTTAATCTAATGAATATATTTATCAATTTTAGAAAATGATGAAATTGACATAATGAATGAATTTACTAATGTAATTAAGGATTTGATTTAAATGTGATGAATTTGTTATCATTATCACTACAATATTATGAAATAGACACTTATTATTTTACAAGGAAATAAATGAAATTTTCTCTCATCTTTATTTTGTTCTTTTGGTTGCTTCTTAGTACTTGCGCAATATTTGTTGCGCAATATTTGTCTATAATCTTCTGTAATGTAATCATGTGTCACTTTTAAATATGTTTCTTATTTTTTTTACAGTTGTCATGTGTCACTTTGAGATATATTTCTTGCCAAAAATGATAAACTTACTCACACTTTTACTTAATTTTATCACAACTCTCTCACTGTAGCTACAGTGAGAGAGTTAGAATAAAATTCGGGAAAAATATGAGTACTTATATTTTTACTTTCAATGTTCATCTTTTATTGAGTTAAAATTATCTTTTATGTGTCTAATCTAATTTTACTTATTTTAATCTTTCTTGCAGATTTCCACATTAAATTAATTCGATATTGTTCTAATGTTCATCAATCTCGACGATTCCTATATTAATTTGGATTACCAAAGATTCTCTGTGCATAAATATAACTATATAAATAACTGGATTCCTTTTATCATATATTTTATTAAAAAGAATGTGTAAAAGACTTTTTTGCCATCATCTCTAAAAAAGCGACCAAATTTTAAAAATTGAAAATTGAAAATAATCAACAAATATTTTACCAACAATAATTCAAGGGTTATCATTTCAGTTAGGGATGAAATTGCTACATCTCGTATCGTCTTGACTCGTCAATTCTTTATTATAATTCTAAATAAAAAATCAGGTCACATCTCATAAAATATAAGTTTTTATAAAAATATATTAATAAAATATTACACCCAAATATTCTTGTATCAATTTATTATTTCTTATTTTCTAAAGTAATAAATTAATCAAGGACAGTCATAAGTGTTGGAAAATCTTAAATGAATTTTAAAAATATATAGTTCTTTGTTGATAAAATAATTTTTTTTTTAATTTTTTTTCATATAATTATGTAATTTTTTTTATTTAAATCTTTTAATTTTAACTTAAATTTAAAATCAACTGACCACATGTGGGCAGTTAGAATAAGCACATTTGTCATCAATATTAATATTTTTTTTTAAATCGTGTCGTCAAATCATTTCTTTCAGATTTAAGCGGAGCAGGTAAAAAGTTCTCGATTATCTCATGATCTTATAAAAAAAAACTCTCTGAATTGATTACAGGAAAATCAGATCTTAAATTTTATACCATTAAATTTGGACATATAATTTTACTGTACAATTTAAAAAAAAATAAAAAAGAAAAAAAAAGTGACTGACAAGTTTGCTTTGACTGGTTGCTTGGTGAAAAATTGAAACAATTTGAAGCTTTGCTAAAAAAAACCCATTTGTTAATTTTTCACATATTGTATACTCTGGTAAGAAACCAAACTGCTAATGGTTATCTATTTGACTGAATAATAATAATTAATATTGATTTTCACCCTGTTTAGTTTTTGGACAGAAAGAGGAAAAGCAGTTTCTTTTGTATCTTGAAAATGAGGGCCGGGGTGTGGGCGGGCTGGTGGCCTCTTTTTCTTCACAAAACGTTAGTATCTCTGTCAGATATTTAAAGGGTAATGCAGATATTCCAGTGCCAGGCTGAAATGGTGTGAGGCTTTTTTCAATCACTGCTGTCTCTGTATGTAGCAAGTAGTTGTTTTTTTGGGAGATGGGACCACCAGTAAGACCCTCCATTTCCATAACCTCCTCCTTTCTTGATATTTCAGTATATCCCCATCAACATCAATTATACTTTCTATGTTTACTCTTTGTAAATTTCCTTTACTTTCAAGGAATTTTTTTTTTTTTTTTTGGTTTGCTTTATTGGGTTTTTGTTCTTTTAGGCCTCACTTTTACCAAGAATTTAAACTTATATACATTTTGATTATAAATTTTATAGAGATACAAGGAGTAGATTGTGGAGTAGTATTATTTTGCATTATAAAGGTTTGCTTTTGTTAATCTACATACCTAAATTAATCTAAAAGTTAGTTTAAGAGTTAAGCCTTGTATGAGGCTTAAACATTTCTCAGTTGATGAGGGAGATTTTCTCCAATACTCTCCACTCACATGCACGCCGGTCTTTTATTTGGTCCAGTGGGCAGGTAATGTGGGTCTATTCGTGAGGCTTTGATATCATGTTGAATTTTTTGGGTCGAACTTAATCCAAAAACTAATTTGAGAATTGATGGATGCCCAAGAATTATATTTTAAGTTCATTCAATTTTCTTATGCTAGGAGATTTTCTCCAACGGTTTTTTTTGGGGCACATATTTGAGCTAGTCAAGACTCGAGATAGTTTTGGAAGAGAGGTTTTTTCAGTATTGGTGAAATGTCAGAATCTTGATAGTGCTTCTACTATGTGTTGTTGGTAATTTTTTTTTTTTTTTTGGCATTTTGTACAGTTAGTAATGTTTAATCACCCTTTAGGTTGGATAGTAGGGAATAAAACAAAATAAAATGAGTTGGCTTGTTTTTAACAATGAGTTGAAAAGTTCATGGAATTTTTGGTTGGATTCTTAAATGAATGCTTAAACATTATAAGTGGGTATTTTCAATCTGTGGTTCTAAACCCAGGTATCAGATAGTGGGTTTTACTGTTTTAATTCATGTAGACTGACAATATATTAGCTACCTTTTTTAAATGATTTTTTTCTTAGGATTCATAATCTCAAACAGATGTCTTGAATATAACCATCACTTTTTAAAGGGAATTGATGATGTCATAAATGCTGAAATCTTTAACGACACTTACAAGTTGTTAAGTTTTCTTGTAATATATGAAGTTTTTATTGAATTTTAATTTGATGTGAGTTCAGGGTACATTGGCTTTGATGCAAGATCATGTATATTGTCAATGTTAAATGTTATGAGGTTTGCTGGAGTGCACATGTAATTGTTATTGATTTTACTGTCTGGTAAATTGGCAGGAGAAAACAAGAATGAAAAGTACTGGCGAGTATGCTGTAAATTTTGATATTTAAAAGCACAGAGGGTTATAATGGGATATATTCTGTGGGCCTGTGCTGTTAAACTGTTGTTTTCAACAATAGATTTTGGTTTTACTGGGTTTTTGGTGGAAATGCAAATGAAAATTTGATCACTTCTTTTTATCCATTATATACTCTTAGGTTTTTCTTCTTTGTTTGTTTCTCCTCTGTATCTTTCATACTTTTCACTATCCAAAACCCTAATTAGTAATTACTACCCTACAGAATTCACTGTTAGAGTAATGTTTATTATTTGTATAGTTCATACTTCCATTTACTGCATCTTTGATTTAGGTTTCCAGATATTTCTCATGGTCTAACTTAACTTTGTTGCCTTTTCATTTATCAATAGGTCAGCCATTCACAAGAGTCCAATTTTTGAATTGTGGAACAAATCACCATTGAATTCTTCACATACTCTAGTTGTGTTTTGTGATTTTTATTGGAAGTAATCACTGGTTCAGCTTCCTTGGCTTTTCTGGGGGTTATTTGTTTCTCTTCTTGCTTACCTTCATATTCTGATGCAGCGATTTTCCTGCTATATTTTCTTTTCTTTAGTCTTCTATCAAACCAATTGTGCGGTGATACCACTGCCTATATAATTCGATCCATTTTCCATGACCTCTAGTTGGGTTCTAAGTTAGACAATAGTTTAGAGTATTTGGTGAGTTGATTTTCTGTTCTTGTGGTTGTGGGTAGTATTTTGGCTACTGGATTCAAATAAGACTAGACTAGATGACAGTTGATGAAGTAGGCAGTAGCTCTATTTGGACTAAAGAGCAGGATAAGGCATTTGAGAATGCCCTGGTATCTTATCCGGAGGGTGCTTTAGATCGATGGGAGAAAATCGCTGCTGATGTATCTGGGAAATCTCTAGAAGAGATTAAACAACACTATGAGCTTCTGGTGGACGATGTCAACCGCATTGAATCTGGTTGTGTTCCTCTTCCTAGCTATAGTTCCTCTTCTAGTGGATCTATGAGCCATGCTGGTGATGAGGGAACAGGTAATGGTAAGAAGGGTGGCCACTATGGACATTATAACAGCGAGTCCAACCATGGAATTAAGTCTTCAAGGTCAGATCAGGAGCGGCGCAAGGGAATTGCTTGGACAGAGGATGAACACAGGTGAAATTGTGATTGTCGATTATTTATTTTCTTTCTCTATATTGATTCACTTCTTGTTATCCAGGGTAGAAACACTTTCTGTGCTGTTACTCCAGTGCTTAGCGTCCTTTTTAGGTTCTGTTCATTTTAGTATCCAATAGAGATTTCGTTGTATCTTACTGTGGTATTGTACTGTGACACTGCTTTAGAATCTATGGGGGGATTCTATTCATCATAAATGAGAGTTACTTTTAGCTGGAGATAGAATCTCAGTCGGTTATTGTTTATTTAGTTGTGGGCCTTTGAATTTTTGCACAGCTTCCTTATTTTAAAGGCTTGCTGCCATTAACTCATTGACAGATGATGAGGCTAAGATATCAGTCAGCAATCCTTTATTTTTTCATTTAGTAATATCAAGCAGGTAATTGACAATGAATCTTGTTTGCACTTGCACCTTTGTTAACCGGGAATTGGACTAGTGATAGATCTCAATTTTGGAGTAGTATGATATAGATAGGGATTTCCATGTTCAATTGGAGTGATGCAAGTCAAACTGTCTCACTTGAAACCTAGGATGTGTGATTGAATTTGTAGATAGGAGTTTATACAGATGGGTGAGGAGCATAGAGCTTCGATCATGATAATGGAATTTAAAGAACAATGCATAGTAAAATTTTGCATTGGGTTATCCATTTTAGCTATAAGATCTCAGATTGTCTTTTGCCTCTTTGTAATAATTTCCCTTGTTTTCGATGATAAAGTCTGCTTATTTTATTTGATATTTAAAATTATTTTAACATTGAAGTATAAAAAAATTGTTTATGGTTCTTCCTCTATCAAATTGGATCAATGTTTGGTAGTATCAACTATGATAACATGAGGAGTGTGGTTGCCATATATCTTAAGTTATCTCTCATGTATTGCGGGTTTTGACAGTTTGGTACAGATTTTAAGTTCTCTCTTATATATCTCTTATCTCAAATTGTTCTAAATGTTTCTTTGAGGAAATCTTTTTGCCTATGACACCCATCACTTTATTATGCAATGTGAGGTATACAAACGATGATTCAACCTTTGGAAAACAACATAGCCAACATTTGGCATAAAGTTGACCTTTTGAAACTCTATATACCTGCTATCTAAATGATATATGAACTTCCTCATTATACTGTCATAATAAAATGATTGAAATTAGTTGCATTGTAGCAATCTTGTGCATGTTAGCAATTGAATTGTATTTCCTTAGGCAGTTTGCGAGTGAACAATTAGTATGTATCTGTTTGTGTTTGACTATGTTGGCCATTCTAGATTGAATATCACCATTGTATGATAAGCTGATGGAAACAATAATACTAATGAAAGGCTTGTGTATAATGGTGAATGCCTTCACCTTGATTGTATCAACTGAGGACTGCTTAAACTGATAAGTTCACCACAACATTTTAGACATATCGACTTTGTTAATTTTCCGAGCATTGTGTGTAAAAAGTTGAAGCATGAAGCTTTTCATTGCTAAAACACAGTGTTATATCATCAATCAACTTGATGATGAACTGTTGTTGATTGGCTACATTACTGGTTTTGAGGAATTTATAAAAGAAAGTGCTGGGTTCCTTTTTTATTTCAGTTTTAATTGCTTGGTTGGTATGAAATTAATGTGGCCGAATCTTGTTTTTTTATTTTTTATTTTTACCATGAGGTGTCAAGTCGAATCTTTTATTTTTTATTTTTACCATGAGGTGTCAAACTTGTAGAGAATCCTTATTCCTGTTTTGTCTTGGTATTGACGTTTAGAGCTGATTAATTTACCACATTAATGGTAGTCCTACCTTCTCCTTTTTTTTATTCCGACATTTAGAAGTGCCGCATATGTCATTTTTCCTTTATGTTAGCCTACTTGTAAAGTAACAAAAACCCAGTGACTTTGGAAAGTGCTTCAAAACTTAAATGGGATCTACCTAAAAGAGATGATTCCAGTGGATAACGTTAAGCTTTATCCTTGCTGATGTTGGGAGGCACTAGGGTGCAAGTAGCGAAAACTTGGGGCCAAGATTTGGAACTGCTGTAAATGAGTAGCACTTCCTTAAAAACATATTTTTTACCCAATATGTTGATAATATGTTGCGATGTTCTGCTAAGTTTATTATATAAGAAAAAGTTGGTTTATTAGACTAATTTTCTTGCAGACTAAACTCAAACTCCTAACACAGAAACAGAGAACGTGCTGGGTCCCTGTGTTAGTTGTTCAGGATATTTTTTAATTTTTTTGGGTTTTTTTATTGTTCACGTAGAATTATGAAAATTGCTATTTACAGAGCATTATACCTAAATTGTAGAATGCATCAGATTTCTTTTGTTCTTTGATTTTTGTTTGGGGTTCTACATCAATTATTTGCGGCATAGTCTTTTCCTTTTGCGAGACAATCTTATTTGAAACAATTAAGATGTATATTTATTATGATTAAATGCTAGATTTTGAGTTCTCGTAAATGTATCCTAGTGATCTGAATCTTGAATTAACGTAGGCTGTCCTTGTGTTCAAGCAATTATTCATTTTAGTTGACATTTAGCAGTTCAGGTCATATTTATTGGACGAATTATTTATCGTAGGTCACCATTTGTTTATCAACCTTTGGCAGTTGCTTTTGGTGTGAACAGTGCAATTTTTTGGTAAATCTTGGTCAATAAAGTAACGAGTACAGCTGAAGTTTCTTACTGTAAAAACATTAAGGGTTTGCATCACGGGTTCTCTTCCCGTTGTCAAATGATGTTCATGTTTTTGGGTTCTGTCCTGTATTATTATTATTTTTTTACTTATTTACTTTTTTGTAATTTCTTGTTCTATTGATATTGCTCATTTCTCATAAAAATAAGGCTTTGCATCATGGGTACTTTCATGCATGATTTTGAAAAGTTAAAGTGATATTGTCAATAGAGGGTCGATAATTTCATTTAGAAATGTGAAGAAAAATATTAGACTAGTAGCAGAATATGTAGAAACAAGAATAAAGTGGACTGCAAATTTTCACGCATTGTTCACGATCACTGTCCCAGAAGGTTCTATGTCATTTTTTATTTTTGTTTTATGATTACGTTGTCCGTTCTGTTGTTAGGACTTTGGATAGCTTATCAGAATAAGAGTTGAGTGACAGCCGATGTTAGTCCTTTCCTTTGTTTTTTTTTTTCCCTTAAGATAAAATGTTACACCTTTCCTTTAACACAACTATGATCAGTCCCTCAAGGTTCATAAATTTGGAGTGAAACACAACTTTCCTTTGAGCATATTTGTGTAGCAAGTGAGATTGCATGTGCTTAGTCTATATAAAATTGAGCTGCTGGGATGCCAATATCAACCAAGTAACATCTTGGAAAGGAGACTGTAGGAGCGAAGCGGGATTTACCGCTATATCTATGACGTTGGCGACCACTACACTGTTGGGCTCGTAGCCCGTAGAGAGTACGGATAATCCCGCGAGGGGGTACTAACAGGAGAATAATGGAGTCGCCACATAGTATGAAACACTGGGAATGATTTAAGGCCGCACTATACCCCTTGCAAGGTCCGACCTTAAACCTGTTTGGGTTCGGAATGGTCTCTTACTGATGCCGGTATAATATTTACGCTCAAAAGGGTATACCAATATCTTATAATGCAAGAGCATGCAAAACAGTTTATATAACATACAAGTGCACAAACACATAATAAAATGCGGTAAACAAAATAAAGTTTAAATGTGTAAATAAAATATTACAACAATAATTAAACAAGCTAAAACAGGCTAAAACATGTATTATGTGGGTCTGCCCTCAGAGAGAAACACAGAAACACTCATATGCAAGTACAAATATAATAAGCATGCATTTCGGATACATTCTTAATGAAATGGTCATCTCCCAGTGGTACGTGGAGTTGTATCCCTAGTGCGAATCATATTACCGTCCATTCAGAATCTACTATGGAACTTACGTCCAGGTTTCAATCTTATATACCATGGGGATCATATGGCTGGATATACAACATGTCAGGCCGGACATAATGCATGTCAGGGCGGACAAACAACATAGCATGCAAATTAATCCTATCTTAAACAGTACATGCACATCATCAACTAAAGTAGCAGAATGAAACAACTAAACATGCATAGATTAATGGCAACAAGCGTAACATAAAAAATAGTTAAACATGTAATAAAATGCAGAAAGCAGTGAGCACAACCGGATATATATATAGTCGGTCAGGTAGGTGTATGTCCGGCCAGACGTGATGTACGTCCGACTGGAGATACTGTGTCAAAATAGAACCTCAAATACGCGTATAAATAACAAA